>JANAVB010039217.1:271038-323538 GCA_029216955.1 Iris pallida | reverse complement strand
GACTACTAAATCAAGCAACAGTCAAACAACAGAATTCTGGAGTTAATCTACAAAAAGAAAAGCATGGTGACATCTGTAAGAAAGTAATAAAAACTAATATGTAATAAGGCCACCTATCTGAGCAAACAAATCATCAAGCAACAAAACTATGAGTTCATATAAAATCAGAAGCAGACCAATATCAAAAGCATCCCAACAATGGAGTCTAGCTCATCCAAGAAGGTAACACAAGGTGCAGGATTGACGAGCCTATATGAGTCTTGAATGCTAATAAAACATATACCTGTGTGGCAATAGATAAAATATTATACTAACAAGCTCAAATTCTGAATAAACTGCAAAAAGTTGGAAAGCATTAGCACGGACAAAATATTATACTAACAAGCTGTATGGGAGAATTGAAGGTGACAATAACAGTGACTGTATAACAAATTCCACGAAACATTATTTTGATAGAAATATTTTGTTGTAGAGTATACCAAAACTAAAAGAGGAAGAACAAATGTAAAGAACACTGACATAGAAGAATATGATTATGCATAGAAAAGTCGATGATGTGTCAAATGTAAAGAAATCAAATAAAAGAGGAAGAAAAAAAAAAGATGAGTTGGACATTAATTCAAACACCTAGAATGCATTGTTGTACTGGATGCCGAACAAGTAAGAACACTGACATAGGCGAGCCTCTTTTCATTCAATCGCTATAGGATAAACAATTGTTCATAATTCTATAACCGGTTCAATGATATCACAGACAAATATTTAAAATACCTGATGATAGAGCACGTGTGTGAGGAAAACTGATTAACCAAAGTCCTTGGGTCGTGGAAGGCCCTTCAACTTAGTTGGAGTCGACGGTCGTAAGCCTCCCAAGGATCGATTCTTCTGTCGACCGTTCTTGGATTGTCTGCACTCGATCGCCAGCGTCTAAGAACAGGTGTCTGGACTCCAATAATTATTCCCTTTTTCTTTTGAAGTCCTTCCTTCTTTATGATTTGTCATCGAATACTAAGCCAGATGATCCTGACCTTCGGTCCTTCTTCCTTGATGATTTGTCATCTACCAAGCCTGACAATCCTGAAGGCCAGGGCTGACCTTGGTAACAATCAACACATAATAAACCAAATAATCACAACAAAATCATAATTCTCAAAAACCTAGGGTTCAGATTTTAGAGAACACCTACGGTGACAGACAAGAGCTCTTCGAAGTGTCCAAGCTTCTTGAGGAAGATCCTAGAGTTGCCGTAGAGCCGCTATATAGGAATTATGGAGGCGGTGTCTGAAAGGAGACGGGGTCTTCGAGGGGAGGGGGTCACCGGGGCGAAGCGGGCATCTCCAGCGATGGTGGTGGAGGGAACGACGGGGGTAAGGAGGGAGAGAGAGAGGTCCAAACGAGGCAGGGGCATGATTCTAGGCATCGACAAGGACTGTTGCGGCTCTTTCTTCAAATTATTCTCTCATGCTACTCCTCCCCTTCATATTAAACCCTCCTTCTTCACCACAACAAACTTCCCTCCTCCTCCTCCTCTCACCCAACTACACCACGAGATGTCCCTAATATCGAACCCGGTGGCAAAAATTAGGGCAAAACCAAATTTAGGGCAAAACCTCGTCGCCGTGGTGGAAGCTTTGTCACGGACGGGAGAAGCTTAGGCTCTGACGATGGACAATTTTCATTGCTATCGGCTAATGAAGGATGATCATCGGTGATGTCGGCTCCGGTCGTCGATGAAAAGATGATCGAAACTGTGGAGGTCTGCAGTCAGCTCACCAACAAGAAGGAGATGAGAAGAAGAAGGAGAGGAAGGAGAGGAAGGAGAGAGAGGGGACCTAAAAAATTGAGAAGGGGATAGAGAGGCGCCGGGAAATAGAGGCGCACAGAAGGGGTAGATTTTTTGATCGGGAAAAATTAGAAAAGTGAGCGAACACGCGGGTTGGCAAATAGGTTTTTGTAAAAAATTTATAACCCAAATGAATAGAGACGTTATAAATGTATGAACAATATATAATGTTTATATTAAAAAAATGTTATAATAGGCCAAAAACTCTTCAAAATTGTCATATTATGTGGTGTTTCTAAAATCCGGTAACACTTATATATGAATCGTTGTCATAGCTTCTTTTCAAGCGTTATAATAAGGTATTTTTCTTGTAGTGTGGCCTTGGCTAGGATACCTGCAGATAGTCAAGAAAGTACACACTTGGAGAAATTACCAGGTCCTCGGAGGAACGTAACAAGATATATAATAATATGCCTATCTAACAGTATAACATGCATAAAGAAAAATAGGATCTAAACAGAAAAGGACTAAGCAACTACGAAACATGAATATGAGAACAACTACGCATAAATTAATTGCTGGAAAGGAAACATGTATCAAATGCCAAGTTTCTAGGTGAACACATGATAAGAAATCAAACAGATAATCAAACCCTCGTCCCTAGTGTCTACTCGCAGGTTTGAATAAATAACTAACCCTCGCCCCTAGTGTAGACTTGCAGGTTGAGGAAAATTGAAAACAGAAGTAGCAGTTCAGTTATAACACACTCATTCTATGACACGGTACGACTCAGTCATGGTACAGTGAGAACAGATCCAATATGAACTATAATACCAACCGTGAACAAAGATGATATGTGAACAAGACCAGTAAAGTAGCATGCATAATATGAAAGAAAACTCACATCAACAATCAACTAAAGAAAATGACACATATCAAAGGGAAAGAAACATCAGCATGTAAATAAACTGTAAAGAAAGGCAAGGTATACTTGCCTGAGGTTATGCAAAACGGTAGTATCCAGTAGCTCAAATCGTCAAATCAGTGAAACAGTAAAATAATCCCGCAAACGCCCTCGGATGCTGAAATAAATATCACAAACATTTTTGGTATAAAAAATGTCTAAAGTTGTCTACCCAAAAATCCAGTTATGGACACAAGAGCAAAACCGTAATTTCGGGTTAAAATAATGTCCGCCGTTGGGCCCGATTTGTACCAGTACTTATGGTCTCTAAAGTCATCAAACTATATGTCTACAGGTTCGGTTTAATGATATAAACCCAATCGTATATCTAAAGTTGGATTTCGGTGGACCGTGCATAAATTCGCCCATTGGATCGGGTCACGGGCCCACCAAATTAGCGTTCTGGTCGTCCTTCTCAGAATCGGACCAAACATGGCATATAGGACCAAGAAAAGGAAACGATCCTGTTGGCACATGTTTTGTCTTGAGATGATGAACGTGCACGAAGTTATGAGCTAGTTTGCAGAAATGCCAATACAGGATATCTCGACCGATACGTCTCGATTTCGTCGTGCACGCACAACGAAATCAAGTTCTGTCAAATTTCACATGTTGACAACATCCATACGCGTCTTTTGATGCTCATGAGTTATGACCACATAGACCGATCTGTCGGGACGCATGCTCTATCGAATTGTTTTTCTAAAATTTCAGTTTTTGAAAAACAGATTTTTCTTGATTTTTCAACAATAAATAACTTTCTATATAATAGATGAAAAATAAATCTACCAAAAGGGATTTGATCTTGTATATGTTGCCTTTAACTGTTTTAAATTTGTTCTCAAATATTCTTCGTATTTGGTTCGGGATTTCCTTTCCAAAATAGGGTATCGGTCTGTTTTAAGGCTATGTGTTCTCGTGATTTTTTCTAATTTTTCAAGAACTTTCATGTACAGTACAACCCTAATATGGAGAATCTAGTTAAGGGGGATTGAAGGGGGGTGGTATTAACTATCTATACGAATTTATGGATTGAAATTTAACGAAGTATGTGAGAAGGACAAGTGCCATGAACATAGGTACCTGGACAGTTTCGAACAAAGCACTCTCTATTGTAGGGGTGCTCCAGGGACGATTCCCGACGACTGAGGCGACGACACGGGGTTTCAGAATGTTGGAAGGGGGCGCCTATGGTCAGGTATCTCTCTAGGATCGAGAGGCTCGCACATGATAGGGTTTCTGTTATGGGAATAGGGTTCTCTATTTCGGTTGTTCGTATCAATATAATGAAGAATAATTCGATTTTTTATCGGGTTTTAAATCTTTATGCCAGTGAGATTTGGATCTCTGGTTGATGCGATCTGGGGAAGATTTGATCTAGGGTGTATAGGAAGAATATTGGATCGAGTAGGATTTGAATTCAATTGGGTTTTGAATTGACAAAACTTATCAACATGTTTTGCGTAATATAGAGGGAGGGAGCGGGAGAATTTCATATTTTCCACTCGCGAGATATTTAATATCTCGCGAGTTGGCTGATTTGTTTTTTTTCTCCTTCTATATATATATATATATATATATATATATATATATATATATATATATATATATATATATATATATATATATATATATATATAAGTTTATATATGTATGACCTTAAGTAAATCCATATGTATCGATATGAATAATAATAAAAACCCATAAAATTTTATAAATTTTGTCCACCCTCAAAAATGGAATTTTAATACTTTTGGTAAATGAAAAATTATATTTTGTGCAAAAAGAAATAATAATTAATATCAATTTATCTATTAACAACCACTAGTTATTATTAATATATAAATATAAAATCTCCTCAGTATTTCCTAAACTGTTTATAAATATGCATATCTCATAAAATATTTAAGTGAAAATATGATAACAAAAAATTATAAAAAAATATAGGGGGCAGGCAATTCTGTCAAAGACAGAGGATCTTTTCTGCACATCTGGCTTCGTGCGCGGATGGGATGTTGCGCCTTTCCCTTTACGCTGCACCTTTGTCTAGCATGCAGCCTGGGATTGGTAGCCACTGTTGTACATCACAGAAACTGGAGTCGATTGAAGAGCCGCAGCATAGTGAGTGCAGGCACATGGAGTGCTCCTGTGTTCTGGGAGGCTTGGGGCGCATCCTCTTCAATCTTGCTGCTAGGCACAACAGTATTGGGCACCCAGGTGCGGCGAGTCTTCTTCGACTTTGCTAGCTGCTTTGAAGGACTCATGTTTCCTTTAGAAAGTAGGTACTCAAAAGCTTGATGACCGAAACATACGACCAGCATCTTTTGAGTGGACACCAGCAAGTTGTTGTCAGATTGTGTCACAACCTTCTCATCGGAGGAGAAGGAAGTCCCAAGCAGAGTCACCATTTTGTTTCTCATGAACAAAAAGTTAAAGAACTTTTATATTACAAACAAAGTGTAAAAGAGAGATCCTAAATAGGAAATCTAAGTACAAGTTGATTCTGGAAAAGTATGACGATAGAAAACAAACACTACAATAGTTTTTTTTACTTCGTTGACGATCTGATGACGAGAAGAACTTGATCTGACTCTCTGAATGCATTTGAGTGGATGATCAGGGGTTTGCCAATCAAGAAGCAATAAAAAATCTTGAATAAAAGAAGACTTCTTCTATTTATAGACAGGCACATATATTATGTGTACGGGGATTTTTGGCGTGTAGGAGCGTTGCGTGCATGAAAATATCATCGAATCTGTTATAATTGCACTATTGGGGCTGCTAATAAGCTGACACGTGAAAGTTGTTAAGATTCAATTGTTTCTAAAATCTTGGGTGATTGGCACCCGTTCATAAACATGACCGAGTCAATGACACATGTTGCGTGCACACTGCTCAAAGATCTCGCTTTATTTGAACAAACTGGATTTGATTGTATCTTAGGAGAAACTGCTTCCACGTGGCTTATTCTAATAATGTCGTGAGTGGGCTGCGTGTTGTAGAGGCTACACTTTCTGGAGTGCCAAAGACTGTACTTTATGGAGTGCCGAAGTGGCTACGCTTTATGGAGTGTCGAAGTGGCTATACTTTATTGGGTGCATCGAAGGTCGTGCTCTTTGTTGGTGTCTGTCATCTGATATCTGCCATCTGCCATCTGACTTCTGCCATCTGATAGCTGTCATTTGATAGTTGCCTCTAATTTTTTTGTTATCATGCCATAAATGTTGCAGTGATGGCCCGGGTCTCGTGCCTGCGAGGCTGAGCCTTTGGGTGCTGCGCTTTTGAGAAGTTTTCAAGTGTTGTACTCTTTTGGAAGCTGCATCTTTTAAGATGCTTAGGCTTCCATTGGCTGCGCTTTTCCTTCAATTTCGTTTAATGTGCGTAGAAGTTTGTGGCCCATATCTTTTGAATATTATGTGCTTTTTTAACTCACTGTGCGCTTTTCTGAATTTGTCATGCTTCTACAATCCCTCGAACGAGTTTACACCGGGACCCCGGGACCGTTCGGCCTAGGATGGAATTAAGATTGGTATATGTCGTGCACTTCATTAGAACGGATTGCGACTGACCATTGATGTGATAAACCACAATACTAGTAAGTTTGGGATCCTTTGAATATAGGGCTAGCAACCCGTATGGGGAGATATCGCCAACTTACGTTGAGATATAGTCCATTATAGCGCGAAATGCCAATGGCCTTCATATGGATAGGGCTAGTAGGCTAAGATTAGAATTGGGTGCAGAAGAAAATCCTGCCACCCTTATGATTATGTTAAAGTGGATGTTTGGTTACGTGAATTGTTATCGGTTTGTAGGCTTAACAATTTGAGACAGAGATTTATATAATCACTATGTTTATAAATATTATGTGGCTAACAGCATCTGCTGTAGGGACACGATACTTGACACCATTGTGTTTTAAATGTTATTAAGAATGGAATACATGCGTTACTGCTTGAGTTATGCAATAAAAATGATCCTAAGGCAATAATATAAAGACCACATAATAAGATACTTTTTTTTACTAAATTACTTAGTGTTGGTTTAGGCGAGTGGGTCTTATCAATACTTGAGAGGATTGGTACTAATCCCCCACTAAACTGCTGGCAGGTTCAGGGAATGGTTTGCACGTGTCAGAGTTTTGCTTGGACGCGTCGAGGCATAGAGTTCCTTAGCGTTTCGAGGCATGCAACAGCACTAGATCTCGGCATGCAACATGAAGATGTTTTGGCCGAGGGTCATTGGATGTGCTATAAAAGACATAATGTATTGAACGAAGAAATATTTTGCGAGCAAGAGAGATTATGAATTGTAAGCCTAATTGGCATGTTCACTTCGGCTACTCAGAACCTTTGTATTCAACTGTTTGATTAATAAAGGTGGTTCTTTTGCATATTATGATGTGTCTCTACCTTTCTTCTGTTATTTTTGTATAGAATTGAGACAACCATTTTAAGAATCTATCATTTTGCCTTGCACGAGTGCAACTGCAGACTCGTGCAGCATCATGCCCCAGTGAGGACGATCGATTCAGGTGAAATAGATGCAAGGGAGAGCGATTTCTTGGGTCGGAACGTGACACACAATGGTGGAAGGAGAAGGGTCAAAGATGAGGGGGTCAAGAGGGGGGATAGTAAAAAAAATTAGGCATTTGGAATATGAGAAAAGAAGCACTGTATGCGCTGGTTTAACATTTCATAGCGACAGAACATTTTCATCACTAAGGTATCGCCAAACGAATTTTGATGCCTTAGTGTTAGAATAATGATGAAAATGTGGTCCTGTGTTTGATATCCAAATTTTCGTCATTGGTGAGTTGCTTGTTCGTTGCAATTCAGTGACTGTTTTTGTTCCATTGCTGGTGTTAGTCGCTAATTTGATATATTTGTGTAGTGGGAGTCGATACATAGAGTTTCTTCCAATCTTAGTCATTAGCCTGCTGATGGGGATCGGGGTGATCCTCAAGAGAATGAGCATGCCAAGGAGGTTATTTCTAAAGGTCGGTAATGAGGTTGCCTGTACATAGCCATCACTAGAGGCTCCATTGAGGAGGAGCACGAGAGTGCGTCAACCATCCACGAGTTACTTGCCAAATGAATATATGCCATTAACTAACGAGAGAGAACCCAATAGCATCACAAAGGCAATAGAAGACGAATATATGTAGGAGTGGATGCAGATTATATAGGAGGAGCTAAGTTCTTTACAATAAAATTCTACTTAATTAGCTGGTACAGTTGTCAAAGGAAAATAAGGCTTTGAAGAATCAATGGATATTCAGAGTGAAATAAACAGAAGATACTCACGCCCTCAATACAAAATGAGACTCGTAATTGGCTAATGTCAGTGGAAGGGTATGGAATTTGATGAAATCTATTTGTTGGTTGTCAAGTTGTTATCTATTCGGGTGGTGCTAGAATTAACAGTTAGTTTTAATTTGGAAATTAAGTAGATGCATGTCAAGACGACATTCTTTCATGGTTGTAGAAGCATGAAAAATATGGGGTTCATGCGGATCACAACTGACCGCATGAGTACTCTGGAACAGATTGACCCACATAAAGAAGAGCCGCATGATAGACTCAGCACGCCCTTGTGACCCATCTTCACCAGACTGATTTTTGAGCCGCAGAAAGAATAGTTACTTATGTGGCCAAGCTGATCAACCCTTTCGATAAAGCTGACAAACTTTGTCAAAATTGGCAAAAATAACAGCTCTGACAGCTCTGACAAACTCTGACACTCTGGCAAAAAAGAAGATAAGACATGATCAGACAAAATGTCATGTCACCCGACTGGACATGGCCATGCGGCTAAAAGAACTGTGATTTGAGCCGCATGAACCTTATGCGGCTCAATCTATGTACTTCATGCGGCTAAGGGTAACTACAATATGAGCCGCATGAGCTTTATATAGAACCTATGCGGCTCAAAAGTCTCCAAGATACATGCGGACTAAGGAAGACTGCCGCAAGAGTCTTATGCAGCCCAGCATGGCAGAACACTGAAAGACTTATGAGGCTCAAAATGACTCAAGCAGATTGATTATATCCTGCGATAGGATACGTGGCTGGCTGACCAAGTCTCAACCATCCAGAGTTGCTGCAACAAAATCCCAACAAGTCGCCAGCTGGCGGCCAAAGAGCGGGTCTTTATGTGCTATTGTAGCCACGTGGCCACGTGTCCATCTATGCGGCTCAAAACGTATATCACTATAAATAGTAGGGTGCCACACTCCTGCAAAAGGCAGACAACCTATGGAGGTAATCTCTTTAAGAGCAAGGAACGCGTCAGATAGTCCAAGGAGTAAGGCAGAGTTGCTATACTTTTTCGAGCCTCTATCGTCACCCTCCAGAATCAAAACTAAACAATTGTACTTAGATTGTTTCCTAGGATTTCTTTCTAGGCTTTCTCTTGTACAAGCGAGTTTGCAATCAAGTTCAATTCATTTGTAAATTGTTGTGCTTTATATTTAATAGCAAACACGATGGCAACTCTGCTGGGGAGATCCTTCTCATCTGATGAGAAGTTGGTGATGCAATCTGACGCGTCCTAGCTCGACTGCACGCAGGAATGCTCGTGGTTCGATTTGGCCAACAAGCGTTCGAAGAAATGCTCTCTGAAGGCAGCGGCAGCCCATCGCAGAAGAGAGCCAATCCAAAGAGAGCCCGCAGGATATCGAAGTGCAAAACTGTTGCCCCCGACCAGGTTCTCGAAGAAGCTTCTTCTGTGGTACAAGACGGTGATCAAGACTCTCCTGCGGCCTTGCTTCCGACCGCAGATCACCCCACTGTCCCCAAATTCGGCAAAGAAAAATACTACGATGCTGAGTTTTTGGGGACACAAGAGAAATCCATGCGGACGAGGAAGAGGCCGCATAAGAGAGATGGGCAGAGGACTCATACGGCAGCTGACTCTGGCCGCAGGCAGATGGCCCATGCGGCAGCCAACTCTGGCCGCAAGCAGATGGCCCATGTGGCAGCCAACTCTGGCCACGGACAGATCACCCATACGACAGCCAACTCTGGCCGCAGGGAGATCACCCATGCGGCAGCCAACTCTGGCCGCAGGCAGATGGCCCATGCGGCAGCCAACTCTGGCCGCAGACAGAGTGTCTCATACGGCCTTGTCAAAAGCCCTGTGTTCGACCATCTCTCATGCGGGCCCGACTCCATGCGGCCCATTAAGAATATGGAATGTATCAATCTGGACTCTTTTTACTATGCACCTTCGGGTGCTAACTCAAAGAAGTCTAGGGCAGTGCGAGCCCAACAAGCCCAGTCAACTGTCCAAGTTGCTGACCGTCAGCAGGCACCGTTAACTGTTATACGGGCTCCTGATGGAAAGTTGTACAGAACCACTCGCATCCAGTCCCCCAGGGCGAACGGACAGAGTGGGTCTCAAAAGCCTCCATCCAACGATCGAGAGCAAGTACTTTTACTAGCCTCAGATCAGGAAGCAAACATGATACCTACGCACCCGTGTGCTCGAAATACCCGAGTCCTCAACTTGGATGCAAAGGTAGATCAGCCTGCAATCGACTTGCGAGAGGTGATTACTCACAAACGCAAGGAGAAGGAAGCAACCTTGGTGTGTGATGAGCCCCTCTCGGGACATCGTTGCACCCAAGTCATCATCAACTGCTGCTGCAACAACTTGGAAGCACCTGAAGATCGGCAGTCCATTTTTTAACGACTGCAGCAGCCAGCACCTTTCCAACAACAACTTGAGAAACATGTGCAAATCCCGGGAGACGAGAAATTTCTTTTCACCTCCTGTAATTCAACCCGGAAGGTTCTTCCCGACAAGGGAGGGAATAAGACAGGCTCTTCCAGCCTGGCAATCTTCGCCAGCATTGCAAGGAAACTCTCGTCTGGAGGACTGCCACCGACAACCACAGGGGGTGTCTACCTAGGCACTCGATCAAAAAAGAAGCTACCAACACCTGGGGGTGCATTCTAGACCTCCCTGGGGATAGATGAGGCCGGGGGGTAGCAGTCCCCTCAAAGTATACGACAACCCAGTGTTCCAAGAGCATACACAGGGGGTAGCGATCCACTGGAATTATGCAACAGATATGGACGTCCCTGAGGATGATCGCCTTCGCCAAGATGATACGGCTTCCTACACAGGGGGTAGCACCTCTTCCGACTCCGAGAAGAAAGATATTCTGATATTCTCCGATGATTTTTCGGTATGAGGATACGACACAGAGAGCACCTCTGCTATGATTCCTTCCACATCTACCTACGTACAGACAGTATTTATGGCCGACGATGATCATGAAGAGCCTACTTACCGACAATGACTAGAAGTACTTGAAGCCATGCTCCTATCCTTGGTTAAGTCAGTAGATAAAATCAAAGCTGCCTTGTCGACTCAACCAGCAAGGACGCCTGGACAAACAAGCTTGGGACCCGCAGTCAACACGGACTCCAACACAATCGCTCCTCCTTTGGGTGACAATCCTCTAGGAGCATCCGCTCCTTCAGCTGTAGATGAAGCCAGGGAAGCAAGAAGGGAAGTCCAGGAGCTTCGGGCAATGTTCAATGCCCGAGACTCCTCTCGGGACCTCAGAATACGGCAGCCATATCCCGTTGCATGGAGAGATGTGCCTTTTCTACCACGATACAGGTCGTTTCATATCGATTCATATGACGGGAAGACCTCTGCTAGTCGGTACATGACTTATTTCAAGGTCACAACCGATCACTTACCGCATAGTGATGCCATCCTCACACGATTATTCATCGGAGCGTTAGAGGGGATCGCGTTCGACTGGTACTGCAACCTTCCGGACAACTACTTCCAGTCTTTTGACGGCCTCAAGCACATGTTCCAAGAAAGATTCTACGAAGTGGGACATGACGTGATAATGTCATCCCTCATGGACGTCCTTCAGGGGAAGAGGGAGCTAACAAGGAACTATATCAAGCGGTTCCGCCAAACTACAATAAGATTGCCCCAAGGCAATCCCGAAAGCTCCTTGATTAAAATCTGCCAGAAGAATTACTCCCCGCAATCAGCCTCTGGATGGGTGATGATCAGTTCAAGGATTGGACGACCTTCATCATAAGCGCCACCAATACGGAGGCAAAGTTAAAGAAGGCTCGCTAGCTGGGACTACACATCCCGGATAGAGAGGTCAAAGGCAAACGTCCTGGTACCACCTCCAATAATAATAATACTGACAGCACCTCCAATAACCGAGATAATAAAGGCAAACAAGCCCTGGTCGCTGATTCGACCAAGAAGCCTAAACAAAAGCAGGCAGAAGCTCAGTGGCCCAAGGTGAATTACTTATTCGAAGATAGTCATGTCAAGCCTATTTTCGACATACTCTTACAAGGGGACAGGATCCAACTCCCTCCACCAAGGTGCGAGCCTCGAGCGGCAGAGATAGAGGACCCAAAATACAACCATTTCCACCGCTATGTTCATCATGCCACTCATGACTGCTTTCATTTAAAGCGGTACATCCAGAATCTTATCGACTCCAAGGCTCTGTCGCTAGACTTTGAAGATGTTACCGTGGCGGCGAACATGATGTCAATTTAGTTCGACGACTTTCCTCCAACAAGTACTCAAGATAGAATAATACCTATCCCCCGGGCAACGATGGAGGTTACTAATCTTCCCCCTGTCCGGGACCAGACGACTGGCTTAGTACCTCTCACAACGTCACGAGAAGAAATCATATGGGTGCACCCAGACTTAGTGCCCAAAGTTACCCACGCGGTGTCATCTCCAGCCAACAATAAGAAGGGTAGGAAGTCCAGATCTTGCCATACAATTTCAGCCGAAGCTGAAGAGACGACGGCTGTTGCTACCCGGTCTGGGACACAAGTCCAGCCTACTCCGGGTAGTTCAGTTGAAGACCCTCAACCAGCAATGCTGCCTGCCATTGATGTTTTGGGGCCGTCTCAGCCTCCACTGGCGAACAGGTCTCAGCTGAAAGAAACCCGCTTCGACAGGCCGCTCCATAAAGATGCACATTAAGGGCTAGAGAGACCTTACAACTTTGACATATTAGCACAATTGGCTAATACGCCCGTAAAGTTGTCGTTATACAGCTCCTATGGCTCTCCAAAGATCTTCGTGTCGCATTGACTGAAACGTTCCAGAATGCTGACGCTTACTTATCCCAGGTCAAACCTACAGGGGAAGACTCGTCGGCAGATCTCCAGGTCAGCAACTGTGCGGATGCAATATCCAACATCGTATTCACCCCACAGGACATGTTGATCAAGACCAACTTGCATGAATGCCCCTTGTACTACACTGGATACATAGGCGACATCAAGGTGGATCGGATGCACATCGATCCTGGCTCGTCAATATGTATCATCCCGAAAAGCTTGCTTCATGTCCTCGGCATCCTTATGTACCGGCTAGCGGCGACCAACACCGCTATTAGCGGTTTCAACTCAAGAAGGAGCTATCCCTTTGGAAAGATCCGATTGAAATGTCAGATCGGCGACCTGAGGACAGAGGTTACCTGCTACGTCATAGATGTAGACACGTCCTACAACATCCTCTTGGGGCGTCCATTGATACATAACTATATGATCGTGCCATCCACCCTCCACCAGTGCTTCAAATATGTCAGTAAGCACGGCTTCGAAAAGACTGAATTTGCTGACATCGATTCCTTCAAGGGGGTTGAGTCTTATTATTCTTCGGAGGCGCGTCTATATGACGAATCCAAGTGGCACATAACTGACGAACTGGCGGCCATCACAGGACCAGAGGAACCCTTGAGAATTCATCTCCAGGCTCGCAAACCGGGCAAAACCGTACCCTTTAGCACAACTTTGCATAAAGAGGTGCCCGGTTCTCCCGTCCCAGCCGTACAGTCGAAACCGATGGTCATCCAACTCCCAAAGCCAAGAGCCAAAACCCGTCATAGGGCCGATGGTGATCTGTTTGCCAAAATCCAATTAAAGGCGATTGGAAGATGCAAGGCCCTCTGGGGAACCGATGGTGATTCGATTGCCAAGATCCAGTCAAAAGTATTCGGAAGACACGAAGTCTTATACCGAGCCGATGGTCATCCGTCTTCCCAAGACGAGCCGACAACCAAGTGTCGATCCGAGACCCTCCGGCAAGCCAGTGCCACAAGCTGAACCGTTGGCGATCAAGTTACCCAGGACAGCGTCCCCACCTTCGATCATGCAGGGGGTAGCTGAAGAGGATGTAGAACTCGCGAAGTATCTTGTTACAAAGGTGGATAGTCCCTCTCCTGATGATGTAATCCCTGTGGACAAAATTTCTTATTTCATCAATAAGAGGCTGCCATTCAACTATCCTGAGTGTAATAAACTTAATCTGATGTATACTGTGGGGCTCGATCGGGATATTAACCTGTACACACAGGTGACAACCGTCTATACCGCAAACAGACTTGCCTCCATTAAAGATGCCTACTTCCTAGTCCCAGGCAGAAGAGAAGGGGATCACACGATCATCTTTGGCCAAAAAGAAGGTCCTCAACCCTTCATGCCTCAAGAGTTTGATCTCGAACCCGATACTGGAAGACTACCACTCTACCTGTATAGTCCTCAAGCCAAGTACTTCATGCAAAAGCAGGGGTACGACATAGAGGCTACCCCAGGTCTGAATTAAGGTAACGGTCGACGATCGTCTCTGCAGCTGTCAACCCTGTTTGGGAGACCTCGAGATTATTACGGCAAATTTCTGAAGAAATACTATGTCTAAAGGACATGCTGGTACTTCCTCAAACTACCAAATCTCTCAGATCATCGAGTTATGTACACCAAGTACCTCTGAACTCACAAACTCTATTTTTCTTCGAGTAAATTCGCATCACATCTCTCTGAGTGGCGAGTCATGTATGCTAATACCCCTAAACTCCCACTCTAATGCTTTATCACACAGGAGTCTGCCCAGCTTATCGTTATCACTAAACAAACTTTCTGTTCCTGATTGTCGTGTATCACGTCCATATTACCTCTGATACCGATAGTCTCTTGACTTAACACCTGTACCCAACCCGAGATAAAAGACATGGTGTTAAGACCACAAAACCTATCACGTCCATATTACCTCTGTTGGTTTTGTCTCAAAACCTATTACTCGCACCACCAGTGTACAGAAGAGTAATAGGTCCACCAAAGATTATTCTTGATTATCGTGTATCACGTCCATATTACCTCTGATACCGATAGTCTCTTGACTTAACACCTGTACCCAACCCGGGATAAAAGACATGGTGTTAAGACCACAAAACCTATCACGTCCATATTACCTCTGTTGGTTTTGTCTCAAAATCTATTACTCGTACCACCAGTGCACAGAAGAGTAATAAGTCCACCAAAAACATTATTATTCCTGATTATCGTGTATCACGTCTATACTACCTCTGATACTGATAGTCTCTTAACTTAACACCTGTACCTAACCCGGGATAAAAGACATGGTGTTAAGACCACAAAACCTATCACGTCTATATTACCTCTGTTGGTTTTGTCTCGAAATCTATTACTCGCACCATCAGTGCACAGAAGAGTAATAGGTCCACCAAATTTTTTTTATTCTTGATTATCGTATATCACGTCCATATTACCTCTGATATCGATAGTCTCTTGACTTAGCACCTGTACCCAACCCGAGATAAAAGATATGGTGTTAAGACCACAAAACCTATCACGTCCATATTACCTCTGTTATGTTTTGTTTCAAATCTATTTACCCGCACCGTCAGTGCGCAAAAGGTAATAGGTCCACAGAAGTTGTCCTAATCTATTACTCGCACCATCGGTGTACCAAAGAGTAGTAGGCCCACAAAATATCATTCAATCTATTTGCTCGTATTTCCAGATGCGCAAAAGGGCAATAGGTCCACAAAATATCATTCAAATCTATTTGCTCGCATTTCCAGATACACAAAAGGGCAATAGGTCCACAAAAAGTCCCCAGTAGGACATCCTTTATCAAACACAAACGCTATATTAGGCCCTCTAGTACAAGCACCATAGATACTACAAATAACGAATGGAGTGAATGTATTCTGTTTATTCAAAATTAGTTACATTTATAGGACTATATCAGCAGCAATAAGAAAAGAAAGGAAAATCTAGCAATACATAGTTTGGTTAGTTTGACAGCACTTCGCCTTCATCAAAAAGCAGTTTCGTGGCCATCGAAAGAAGTCATGTTTTACTGCTGAGAAGCAAACAAGGCTGTTGAACCTCCAAGGAGCTGCATGGAGGAGGACAAATATAGCATGCTTTTCTCCCCTCTATATTGCGGATACCTTAGCCCCGTTTCTCCAAAAGACCATACCTTCAAAACAACTTCCTTAATGGTAATTTTGTCGACTTAGAGAGCCGTAAAAATAGGACTTTCATGATGACGCCTGACTATGGTCTGACTCTCTGATGTATAAAGGTTCTTCCTACCATCTGGGAAAAACTCTTCCGAAACATGGAGGGTTCTGAGTTGTTTGATGTGTATGCCAAAATGGCATGGGAAAAACTCTTTTGAAACATGGGGAGTTCTGACCTGTCTGATGTGTATATCAGAATGGTGCATCTTCACTCTATCGCCGATACCGGTTCTGGAAAAATTCGCTAGCCAGATCCCTATAAAAAAGGGGGGGTTAGCGGTTAGAAGAAAACAACATTCAGCAAAATAGACCCCATACGGCCTAGTTATGAGAATGCGCATACAGCTTAAAAAAAATGGACATATGCGGCTCAGTCTTAAAGCACTTATGCGGTTCTGTTATGCAATGTTTATGCGGCTAAGCCATGAGGTATTTATGCGGATCAGTTAAGAGATATATATACGGTTTGGTCACGAGGCATCCATGTGGTTCAGCCATATAGCGCTCATGCGGCTCAGGTATGAGGTGTCCATGAAGGTCAATGGCGCTTATGCGGCTCAATCCATATGGTCCCATCATACAGAACACATGCAGTCCCATGAGATGGGGGATATATCGATCATGCCCGGAGCACAGAGGCAATCTATGACAGGCCCGCATATAAAATATGCGATATGGCTAATCAAACTTAAGTTATTGCTTTTCCACCGTCCTTACCCTTAACAGGGGGTTGCACGTCAGGATGAATGGGATGAAAGTTTACAGTTCTCGACGGAGAAGCGAGTCCCTTCCCTTTGGCCGTAGCGCTAGTCGACTTGAAAGCTTTCGGAGCCATGGCTAACTAAGAAAAAAAAGATGACGAAGATGATGAAGACGAAGAAGAAAAAAGTTGAAAATTTTCTTTCTCCTTATGGCCCATATTTATAGCTCGTCAAAGTGGAAACAGATGAACGTCACGTCGGTAAGCGTGACATTAAAGATAATGATGACACTTGGAGATTTTTATCCCTAGTAACCATCATCGTCGCTTCGATTCTCATATCCATTAAAGATAATGATAACGTTTGGGGATTTTATCCTTAGTAACCGTCAGCTTTATCTTAGGAAAAAAGCCTAAATTAAAAACCAAATCAAGGCATTAAATGCAGCAGTGACAGCTAACAGACAAGATCTCCATGCGGCACTAGACCTCCCTGTGGCACAAGATCTTGTTGTGGCACAAGATCTACCTGCGCCCCAAAAACGTCCCTGTGGCTCAAAATGTCCCTGCGGCATGACGTCTCTCCTGACTCGAAGATTTTTTCTGCGGTATGACATATGTCCATGTTTTTTATTCAAAGTATTCTAAATTTGCAATTTGAAAACTTTGAAAGGGGTTTTGTAGAAACATGGAAAATATCGGGTTCATGCGGATCACAACTGACCGCATAAGTACTCTAGAACAGATTGACTCGCATAAAAAAGAGCCGCATGACAGACTCAGCATGCCCCCTGCGGCCCATCTTCACCAGACTGATTTTTGAGCCGCAGAAAGAATATTTACTTATGCGGCCAAGCTGATCAACCCTTCCGATAAAGCTGATAAACTCTGTCAAAATTGGCAAAAATGACAGTTCTAACAAACTCTGACACTCTGGCAAAAAAGAAGATAAGACGTGATCAGACAAAATGTCATGTCACCAGACTGGACATGGCCATGCGGCCAAAAGAACTGCGACCCGAGCCGCATGAACCTTATGCGGCTCAATCTATGTGCTTCATACGGCCAAGGATAACTGCAATCTGAGCCGCATAAACTTTATATAGAACCTATGAGGCTCAAAAGTCCCCAAGCTACATGCGGACTAAGGAAGACTGTCGCATGAATCTTATGCTGCCCAACATGGCCGAACACTGAAAGACTTATGCGGCTCAAAATGACTCAAGCAGATTGATCCTATCCTGCGATATGATACGTGACAGGCTGACCAAGTCTCAACCACCCAGATTTGTTGCAACAAAATCCTAACAAGTTGCCAGCTGGCGGCCAAAGAGCGGGTCTTTATGTGCTATTATAGCCACGTGGCCACATGGCCATCTATGCGGCTCAAAACATATATCACTATAAATAGCAGGGTGCCACACCCCTGCAAAAGGCTGGCAACCTACGGAGGGCAATTTCTTCAAGAGCAAGGAACGCGTCAGATAGTCCAAGGAGTAAGGCAGAGTTGCTACACTTTTCCGAGCCTCTATTGTCACCCCCAGAATCAAAACTAAACAATTGTACTTAGATTGTTTCCTAGGATTTCTTTCTAGGCTTTCTCTTGTACAAGCGAGTTTGCAATCAAGTTTAATTTATTTGTAAATTGTTGTGCTTGATATTTAATGGCAAACAATGGTGAGTTAGAGGAGAGATTATATATGGAGCAGCTAAAAGGATTATGTGAGAAGGGCAAGTCATATTTACTACGCCGATTGAAAAAGAGTTTGTATGGTCTAAAGTAGGTCCTGCGACAGTAGTACAAAAAGTTTGAGATGTTTGTGGGGGTCATAGTTATGCCCATACGACGTCGGACCATTGTACATTTGTGAAGCATTTTGCCATGGATAATTTCATCATTTTATTGGTCTGTGTCGATGATATGTTATTGGTGGGTCGAAATGCCATTAGAATAATGGAGTCGAATTTTCTACTGGGCATGACCTTCTCTATGAAAAAGTTGGACGTAACGAAGACTATCCTTGGGATTGAGATCAACTGAGAGAGGGAGGTCAAAGTTGCTTTGGTTGTCCCAAAAGAAGTACATTCACTAGGTACTTCAACATTTCGGGATGGACGGGTTGATAAAAGTGAGCACCGTTCTTATAGCTTATTGTGAAGTAGTGTCCATCAATCGATGATGAAAAGAAAGATATGGAGATAGTTTTGTTTATTTTATCATTGAAGAGTCTTATGTATGCGATGGTGCGTACAAGGCCACATATTGCTCACGAAGTAGGTATGGTTACTAGGTATATTTTAAATCCAAAGAGTATAAATTGAAGGGTGGTCAAGTGGATCCTTCGTTATCTTCAGGATATTGTTGACCGTAAGCCTTCATTCGGGAGTGATGAGCCAAAGCCGGTTGGGTATACCAACTCTGTTGTGGCTAGGGATGTGGATATCAAAAGATTGACTTCGATCTATGTATGATTTTTGATGAGGAGGTCAGAGGAGGAGGAGGGGATCGGAGGGGGAGGAAGTGGGAGGAGGAGGTCGGAGGAGGAGGAGTAGGAGGAGGTCGGAGGAGTTGGAGGGGATCGAAAGCGGTTGGGGATCTGTTGGGAGGAGGGAAACGGAGGGGGAGGTCACCGAGGAGGAAGAGGGGAACGGACAGGGAGGTCGACGACGAGGAGGAGGACGTCGGAGGAAGAGGCTTGGACGAAATTTTGGGGGAAAATAAATTTTGAGTTAAAATTTGAGAATGGGAAATAAAGGTTGTTGTTTAACTTTTACAGTCGGTCAGCGACGGAAATTTTCTTCGCTAAGTAGTCGCTAATAAATTAGCGACTAACTACCAACGAAAATAGAGGCATTTTGTTATATTGTATTTTACATAATAAATCAGTAGCTAGTTAGTCGGTAATCCATCGCTAAATAACGACTCCTTCACTTTCGTCGGTAAGATCAGTCGGTAAAATACAATATTTTGGTAGTGTCGTGGCAGTTGCAGCTGCAAAACTGTGTTGCCTTAACGACGACAGAGGCAGAGTTTATTGTAGGACGAAGGCTTGCAATGAGTTATTATGATGAAGAAGTTCTTGTAGAACATAAGGCTTAATTAGGAGCAGTATATTTTATTTTATGATAACTAAAGTGCAATTCACCTTAGGAAGGACCCGACATTTTATTGTCGGCCCAAGCACATTGCAAATTTTACCGAAGGGAAAATTTGAGTACATCAAGAGGATCGTTGGAATGACGAGCACCTCTACCTAGTTAGGAAGGTGAAGATTTATTAGTATTGTGTGGGATTCCCAACCTATGTAAAGAACACCATAGATTACGACGAGTGCCATCCGTCTGTCCGGTAAGCTCAAAAAGTCGAAGGCAACAAAGAAGGCTCGATTTGAGCACATATCAGAAGCTATTGGAAAAAAAAAATAGTATAAGAGTCAGCGGTATACCTCTTCCGGTATGCATCGGTATATCGGTCTGATAGGCTTTGTTCCAAAATGGTTCTCATATAAAATATTATTTTCTCGGTTACCACTTGTATACCGCTATCGGTACACAAGTGTTGGAGCTAAAAGTCGAAGTTGGATTGTTTTAGACACCATTGGATCATGATCAACGATCCAGATATGTTCATGATTGTGTTGCTTTAAATAGTTGTTTCCTAACCTTAATTCATTATCTTCATAATCAGAGTTGATTAAAAGGTGAGGGATTTCTCTAGGTTGCAAGTTTCTTGAGAGAGGAAGAGAGATTCAGAGTTTCAGGGTTCATTCGAGGAGTTCTAAATTGGTTCTTCCTTGTCATCTTGTCTTCAGTAATATTTGTTCTACTCATTGTAAACTATTTATATCTGAGTGAAATGTTGCGGCAATCCACATGTGGATCGGAGGATAAGTTTGTTTGGAGTCAATGTATATTTTTATTCTATTAGTAAAGGCTTTATCAGGTTGGACTTCGATCATTTTTTCATCTGGATTTTTTAAAAGTATTGGTGTTTGCGTTATTCTTTCTTTATAATTTTAGCATATTTGGTTTGTGCGATTTCCTTCTTCTCGCTAGTTCCTATTGGTTTGGCGAACGATTTTTGTTTTCGTTCCCAACAGTGATCTCAATAATAGCAATTTACTGGCTATAGGTGATTCCAATCCCAACTAGTATCATCAAGAAGATTGAATGTATGTGCGGACTTCGTATGGAGAGGAGTTAGGGTCATCAGTTGGAAGGAATTTGTTCATGCTCGCGAGGAAGGGAAAGTCGGTCTTTGTTCCCTTTGTGTCTTACAGGACACTACCAACTGTAAGCTCCTTTGGAGGTTTATGACTGACAACTCCTTGTGGGCAAAATGGACGAAAGGAAGATACCTCTCTAATAACAAAACAACTATTTGGTGATATTCAAATGATTTTCGTCGCTGACTTCCGTCGCTATTAAGTTCTCCGAAACAAACAAGAATGGAGAGATCATATGATGCATCAAATAAGAATGGAGAGAATATATGATCTTTGTAATTAAGTATTTTTAGTTAACTTATATATCAAGTGGTAGGTATGGGCACAATTAAGTTATATAGTACTAGTCAACGCGCGTATAAAAAATCTATGATATTATTAAAAAATGAAATAATTTTTTAAAATTATATTTAAATTATTTAAATATAATTTGAATATATTTTAATTAGAATTTGTTATATATATGTTTTTAGAACTTTGGATATGTGTTTAGTTAGATAATTTCATATACTTAGTTTAAATATATATATTGAATATTGAATATATTATAATATTTGCTATATGTTAAGGTAGTTTAAAGGATTCAGATTTTTTTTTCTTAACTACATAAGGAGATATAGTAGTTAGATTTTTTTATTTATTTAATAGAAGATATATACATAAGATTTAGACCGTTCATAAACCGATACACATGAACAACCATAAGCAATTCTCCGAAACGAATTCCCTCCTTTTAGAAACTTTAAAGCTCGTACTGCAGTTCTGCTGCAATCTCAGCCTCGGCTAGCTTCCTGAACTTATAGGCCACATAAATCCCAACCCCCACCAACACTATAACAGCCATAGCAACAGTTACCAACAACTGCTTCCTCTTCCTCTTCATCCCAACAGCTGGAAGACCACTCACTCCATTCGCTGCCTTCTCTTCCCTCTTGCTCTCCTCTAATTTCTCCTCAACTTCTTCTTTCGCAGCTTCTGCAGGAGGACGGGGCTCGTGCTCACTCGACTCGGGAACTGTCTGAGCCTCCGGAGCTTGAGCAGTTGGCGGCATTGGAGCGGTCAGTTCGGCTTTAGTTGGCGGCACTGTTGGTGTTGGTTCAGCTCTTATAGCTGGTGTTGCGGTGGCAGCTGGTTCAGGCTGAGTAGGCGGTACTGAAGGGGTGGTCGTCAATTTGGGGAGGGTGACGGTGAGGATGCCGTTCTCGAACTTCGCACGGATTTCGTTCGCGTTGCAGTTGTCAGGGACGCGGAACTCCTTGTGGAAGCGCTGCCACCTGTTGCCGTTGAGAGGGCGCTCGCCGGTGGTTCGCAGGTTGCCAAAGTTGTCGAGCTGGATCTTTAGTTGCTCCTTTCTGAACCCTGCATCAGAAATGAAAGAAACCACAGTTTAGTCATTGGAATATTGGACCCTAATGTCAAATACCATGCTATATGGATGGCATGATTGGCCCATACTTTTCGACCGTCCGCCACGTGTCAGTATCTCATTGACAGGTCAGCACACGTTCAAACAAATAGGGAGATCAATGGAATGTTGATACGTGGTCCGCTGTCACGATTTGCGGACCGCGGGCCAAATAGCATTTTTCCAATGTCACGTCAATTTTTTATTTATAATATTAAACAAATATAGAACAATATACATAATTTTTTATTTATTTGCATGCATATATCTTGTCAAAATTTTCAATGTCACGAGACTCACACCGATGTAAATTGTAAGCAGGGGCGGATCCAGGAACTATAGTTAGGGTGAGCTACCATATATTTGGGTGGCCTAGAAATAGGCTAATCCATATTAAAAAAACCAAAAAATAAAAATTATATAAAAAAAAATGTAAAAGGATTTTTTTAGGATGGGCTCCAACCTTCTCCAACCCATGCTTGTATCCACCCCGATTGTAAGATCTCGATAGAACATCGAGATGCACTTATATCTTCTATATATAAAAGGGCTATATCCGCAAGCCCATATTATATATTTCATTCTAAAGCTTAACCATGTAAAATTTATCAGAATTTTGAGGCAATCGCAGGAACTTTGACACGATACTAAAGTCATGATTCAAATTCAAATCTTGTTTGTAACACTTTTGAGCTTTGTTTTGCTACTTAATCCAGTTCTTCACCATATAGTAAAAGGACATTCAAGATGGAATGAGCTTACGCACAATACAGTAATAGACTTTTCAACAAGAAGGACGAAATTACGGAAATCCAGAGAGAACAAACTACAAAAGATTTCTTTGTGCCACAAACAAGTAACAAAGAATTTGGAGCCAAGGCCGGAACGAGAAAGTTAAGTTGGAGTGGACTAGATGTGTACTAATTCATATAAATTTTTTTTTTTTTACAATAAGCCATAAGAGGAAAAAAAGGTATAAATTTTTTTTGGGGGTGGGCTGGAGCCCACCCCAACCGCTGCTTGGTTCGACTGGGTCAAACAACTTCTAACTTTTTAAGATGAAAATTTACCATGAATTAATGTATTGAACTCCTTAACAGTACTTAGAAATAGCTGGTGTATAATAATAACTTTCTTGTCTAATTGGTTCTATTTTCTTTTCATTCTAGTTTTTATTACAGTCTATTTCATTTTTCTTACTATCACTGGCTGTCATTTAATAATAGAAAATCGGTTTAAGGAAAAGAAAATCTATTTTAAGAGGCACAGTACAAATTTTTCTCTAATAAATATATATATAGCCCGTTGGGAACGGCGAGGCACCCCCGCGTGGAGGGCGCGGATTCGAGCCTCCTTGGGAGCACGCTCCCAAGCCCACTTAAGAAGTGGACACTCCAAAATATATATATATATATATATATATATATATATATATATATATATATATATATATATATAACCTACGGACCTAATGTTAGACTTTTAACACTGCATGCTTGAATTAGGGTTTTACATATAAACTTGAAAACGTACGTAACTCATGATCTAACTTAAAAAGGAAGTTGGTGTAAAAAACACATGCCAGGTAGCTCCATGACGAGCTTGTCGAGTCCTTGCTCTCGAATCCAATCGGAAGTGGGGACGAAGTCCTGGTACGAGCGGGGCGCGGACGATGATCCAAGCTTCTGATCCATGACAGGCTTCTTAGTTCTTTCCGTTGGATATATATAATATACTCGCAAACTGAGAGTTTTTTTTGGGAGATGTATGTGTCGTTGATCTTGTGAGAAACGAATGAAGTTTGTTGGAGTTTATATAGGTACTTCTGGTGGGAGTCTTCAGAAAAGGGATTTGATTATTATTCCTTTTGTTTGGGTCTAAGGCTCGTCTAAACCTCTTAGAGTGGACAAAGTATAGCGGTTCTTTGTTTTGTTTACACTCTTATTTCCATTGGAAGTGTGCTTTACTTCTGTCTGTGTCTGAGCCTCTCTTCCAGCATCACAGTTTGGTTCTCATTCTCAATAGCGGTTTTGGGTTGAGTCCATTTTTGTTCACCCACCAAAACTAGGATGTTTGTTCACCCTCCAATAGAAGATTGACACATATAAAATATTTTAGTCAAAACCACTTTGAATGTTTACAAAACCACTTCCGAAGCGATTATGTTGAGTGGATTTGACACGTGTCAATTTTCTATTGGAGGGTGAACAAACATTCTAGTTTTGATGGGTGGACAAAAATGGACTCGTTTTGGGTTACCTGTAAATGTTTCATTGGGAACTTTTTGTAGGCTCTCTATAATTACCATAAAAAAATAAAGGCTAATTACCTTTTAAACTCTGAATTTTGTATGAGATTAGTGTTTAAGTCGTGCAAGGCCGGCCCCGGGAATGTGCTGCCTTAGCCGGAGCTAATTTTGGTTGCTTCTTGACTTTATTATTTTTCCTTTTGGATAAAATCACCTATAAAATTTGCCTCTCGACTCTTATTCATACCTAACTCCTCCTCGCTGGATTTTCAGCGATTCAATGTAGCTTGGCATACTATCATATACTACGATGCAACACTTAGTAACCAAAAACGATTACATATCCAATTTGCAAAAACTATCAAGTATATTAAAAGTGTCCAAGCAACACTCAAGGTATAAGGATATGTGAAATGCTTCTTTTGCTACCATAAATTTCTGACGTTCAATTGCAACAAAAAAATTGAAGGACTAAATGTAACAAAAATGGTATACAAGGAAAAAGAATTTTGATGCATGTTTCTACAACATACAATGAGAAAGAAAGTAAATTATAAGAAAATGATCGAAAAAATGAGATAAAATACAAAAGCATAAAAAGTTTTGTTAAAATTAAAATTATATTGTACTTTTAGCTTGAACTATACCATAATCTAATTTTGATAAAGTAAAATCTTGATAAGTAAGACTATAACACAGTTAACACTCGGCCCTTATTAAATCCTATATATATGTTGGAGTGGGTGGGTTTTTCAACCTATGTGAAAAAAATACCCCGGAGTCAGATTGGGTACTCCTACATATAATAGAAATATTCCAATAGATTTAGATTCGGTATTTCTATACTTAGTAGGAATATCCCAATGGAGTTGGATTGGCTATTCCTATATATAATAGGAATATATAAATCAGTGGTTTAGATTGAGTATTCCTACATATAGTAGAATACCTCAATTAGTTATGGGTTTGAGGCTATATACACTATGTGTTTCCTCACCATAAAATATATCTCAAAAAATAGAGGAGCAATAGTGCTTTACAACTTTTGAGAGAGAGAGAGAGAGAGGATTGAAGACTATTGTGAAGGAGAGATCGCTTTGAATAATTTTTCGACGTCTCTTGTTCTTCGGAGTCTAAAATCAAAAAAAATTCTTTTAAGAGAGTTGTGGTGATCCATTTGGATCGGGAGGAGCTTGTAGATGGTGTATTCTATTTATTCCATTTGTGGAGGTTCTTCAAGGTTGGACTCCGATCGTCCCGTGATTTTTTCTATTTGGATTTTCCACGTCAAAAAATATACGTGTCTGCGATTTGTATTTGACATTTTTGGTTTGTGTGCTTTTGCTCAGTTCTCTCGCAGGACTCTCTGGCTTGGGAGAACGTTTTTCGCGCTTCGTTCCTAATAGACTGGTATCAGAGCTTTGAGTTCAGAGAAGTGTCAGGACTTGACAGTCAAACCAGGAAGCTGAGATGGACGCGAAGCCGGTGCGCATGGTAAACCTGAACGATACCAACTATCACTAATGGAGGAGCAAGAAGAAGGATTTGCTATTTGTCAAGAAGTTGTATTTGCCGGTATTTGCTTCCGAGAGGCCCAGTGGTAAATCCGAAGAGGACTAGAATTTTGAGCAAATACAAATGTGTGGGTACATAAGGCAGTTCATTGACGAGAACGTGTACGATCACGTTGCCAGTATTTAGCACGCGAGGCCACTATGGGATAAGCTAGAATCCTTGTATGCGAAGAAGACGTCTTGATCTGAATGATGATGGGTCTCCGGTACAAAGATGGTACGTCCATTACTGATCACTTGAGTGAGTTCCACGGCGTGGTTGACCAGCTATCCTCGATGGGAGTCAAGTTCGACGACGAGGTTTAGGGACTTTGGTTGCTATGTACATAGCTAGGATCGCTACTGCTCTGGAAGGCATAGTCCATCTGGAGTTTGCCAAGAGCGGGGTATTGAATGAAGAGATACGGAGACGTTCTCAGGGCACTTCATCTACATCCCACTTAAAGACGCTAGTTTCAGAGAGCCACGGAAGGGGCAAAAGCAGGGATCCAGGTAGTGGCAGAGACAATAGCAGAGGCAAGTCCAAGGGTCGGTACGGAAACTCGGAGTGTTACCATTCACTACAACAGAAATACCTTTTAATGACGGCTAAAAACCGTCATTAATGACAAACCATGACGCTTTTTTTTCCAAAGCAAGCGTGATGAAAAAGGGTGTTATAAATATTTTTTAAAAGCGTTATAAATAAAAACGTCATGAATATGATGAGTTTCTGCTACACTTATTTTCAGTGTAGTTTAAAAGCGTTATGAATAGATAATCTGTATAGACTCAATTCAGCACATTTATAACGCTCAATTCTGCACATTTATATATTACTTTCCAAAAAATTATAGATCAATGCTCAATGTTGCTCAATTCAATATCAAAACATTCATTTTGAACCATATTCACAAGAAAACATCTAAATGTTATAAAGTACCATTTAATCCATTTACAAATATACATAA
Organism: Iris pallida; assembly: GCA_029216955.1. Taxonomy (NCBI): domain Eukaryota; kingdom Viridiplantae; phylum Streptophyta; class Magnoliopsida; order Asparagales; family Iridaceae; genus Iris; species Iris pallida. The sequence continues at coordinate 296,340 of JANAVB010039217.1, read as the reverse complement.
TATATATTACCATCTTCATTATATTTTTTTAAAATAGGACATCCAAATACATATATTTACAACTACTACTAGTAAATAGACCCTCAAAACTATTAGTACTTTGGCTTCAACTTTGAGCACATCAAAACTGTCGGCATCACGTAGCAAAACCCAGAAAAAGATAAAAAAAATATTACCAAAAGATCACCTCATGTCTTAAGAGTTGGTACCAAGTTTCCAACAAGAAACTAGCAATTGAGGATCATGTAATAAAATACTTTCATATACATTGAATCTAAAATTAAATCGACATGAAAGAAACAAGGGGTAAAAAGCATTAAAATACCTACCTGTAGTAATAAAAATAACAGGTTTGTTGGGGTCTTAAACCTGCACAAATAAAGAAAAAATGTGACTGATTTACCACAAAAGGTCTTACCTTAAATTTTGTTGGGGGTCTAAAACCTTAAATTTTGTTGGGGTCTTATGGCTGATCCTAAAGACGAAAATGTCGAACTTGGACTCGGCCATTTTCTTCCCTGAATAGTGAATAGTTAATATCTTCTTGCGAAAATGGTTGATGCAATGGTAATTCATGTGATGTTGAGTAATCTGAATTGTTTAAGAAATACAATGCTTCATCCATGCTTTTTGAAATTTTACTACCTCAGAGATGTATATATCTCTTCATTATAATCATCAGCTAAGCAAAAAAGAAGAATTTAGTTTGCACTCCAGAATTATAACCAATAAAATTGTCACCTTTGAAACCGCAGTATCTGAATCGATATAGAACCCTTCTAAATTGGCAGTTTTCGGGGGTGGGGGGTTGGCGGTTTAATTAGTTTGTTTCGGTAGTTTCGACAGTTTTGGCAGTTCCAGTATCGATACTGTGAACTATGCTTTGAACATTACTTCCTATTTCTTTCAGCTCAGAATGTTAAGGAAAGAAAACAAAATAAATCTCCAAAACAACCATGGACTAAAGTTCAACTATTTTAAGCACAAAGAATAAAAACAAACAACTTCCTTTTAAGATGCCCTAGACTTACCACTCCCCTCGGCCACAACATCTCATCTTGTTCTTTGGCTTACGTCATAAATATTAATGCAATTTCCTAGCATAAGGCTTATCTGTTACCTCTTCCTTTATACTAATCTAAACTATGAGAACTGTGAGGATGTTCCTTGGTCTCACAAGCTTAGACACCATGCCCCCCAAAAGTTTCACAGTTCATAAAAAAAGTTTCACAGTTCATAAAAAGGTTTGCCAACTCTTTGTGAAGATTTTTTTTTCATGCCTCATACTCGACACATCCTAATAGGTGAAGACATGGATGAAGGTGACTTGATTTACCATTCTTCCATACTACTACTGATACTGTCACCCTCACTTTTTCTAATTAGAGGTAAAATGGTAATTTTCCATTTTATAATATTTTTGGGAATTTTATTTCATGAATATTATTATCATTTTTATTATAGGAGTCGGGTTCGAATTTCATCGCATTCCGAGTTAATTCTGGACCCCGGTGAATTTCGACTTGAGCCGTAATTAGCATGTTAGCTAACCATGGCCCACCACACTAAACTTTTAGGTTTAGGAGTTTGGACTAGTTCCCCCATGAGTAATTAAGTTTAATTATGATTTTTATTTATTATTAGCATTTTTTAAAACCCATTTTTGGATTAATTTTGCATTAGGCTTAGGGAGGGGCAAACTTGTAAATACAAGTGCCCCTACCCCTTGGCACCATGGCCGGCCACCTATAGGGCCACCCCCTCCACCTCTTTTACTTCCTCACTAAGTTTCTTCTTCTTCTCCATTACTTTCTTTACAACTCCTTCTTCTTCCTTTTCAAATCCACTTTTAGGTATGATTTTTAAACCCTTTTAAATTCCTCCTTTTTCATTTATTCCTTCACAAAAATGATAGAGGGGATCATTCTCTACAAGTTGACCATAGCCTTTGTAGGTTCCCTTAAAATATAGGTTAAGGATTTATTATGGTTTAATCCTTTTTGAGAGTGGTATATATATATATATATATATATATATATATATATATATATATACATGTGTAAATATGTGTATGTATATGTATCTATATGTATATTTGTGTGTATGTGTGAGATTTATATATATATTTAGATATATATATATACATTTGTGCATGTTTGGGTGTTTTATATAGCTATGTATATATGTATATTGTATATGTATGTATCAATGCTTAGAGTTGTGCATTAGAACTTATAGTTGTGCATTAGAGCCTTAGAGTTGTGCATGAGAGCCTTGTAGTTGTGCATGAATGCCTTAGAAGTGTGCAGAATGCTATTCAGGAAAAACTGTGCAGTAGAGCCTTAAAGGTGAGCAGAGGAGCCTTAAAGGTGAGCAAAAGTGCCTTAAAGGTGAGCATGAGAGCCTTAAAGGTGTGCAGGTTGTCCCAGTATGCTAAAATCCGAGAAATTGAGTATTTTGTGTGTTTGTGCTTTATGTGCGTGTGTAAGGGAAATTGGAGAGTGTGTGTGTGTTTATATATAGATAGATGCATAGAGAAGATTAGAAGAAGTTTAAGAATTAGAAGAAGTTAGAAGAATAGGAAGAAAAGTGAGAAATAGGAAATAGAGGGGATCGAGTTAGAGGGCGAAGCGGAGCTCGGAGTATCGGAATGAGATGAAACTTTGCGTAGGCCTAGGATACGTGAACTATATTTTACGGATAGGCTCCCGAGTTGAAATCGGGATCGTAGGGCGCCGATATCGTGTCGTATCAGTGCGTATCTTGAAATATTCAAGATTTTGGCAACGGGCCGTATCATGGACCGGATGTCCACGTTACCTAGGTATTTTGGTAGGTAATATATGTATAGGCTAGTATCATACTATCCTGGAGAAATTGGGTCAAAATATCAAGCGTAGGTAGGCTAACTAGATAATCGCCGAAAGTAGAATTTTGCCCTTTTTAAGGGTAAAATTGGTATTTGGCCTATGGCCAAGATATGAGTATCGAAGTCCAAGATGGACTTGGATATGGGTTGTAGAGGTTGGTAATAGTTAGAAATAGCCGTTTAGACCTAGTCTTGACCCCGGTTGACCACGGTTGACTTTTTAGACCAAAAGTCAACTATGGGTCAACACTTTACCCAATTTAGTCCCAAATTCCATTAGACTTGTGCAGTTGACCAAAGGTCAACTGTTAGTCACCAGTGACCTAGAGTTGACCTAGAGTTGACCAGAGTTGAACGGTTGACCAAAAGTCAACTGTTGACTCAAATTAACCTAGATTAATTCCGTTTGACTTGCGTTGACCCAGTTTGACCCAGTTAGACCTAATATGACTTAGTTTGACCCCGTACAACCTAGTTTGACGTGTCTTGACATAGAATGACTTAATAGAATTCAAATTGATTTAATTTTTCCTTCCTAAACATAGTATTGATACGTCTTGTTCTCTATAGGTACTCGAGACGCTGCATTTGCTCCGGTTGACATACCATATCATATTTCAGGCGAGTACATTCTCTGACACTTTTCCAATTTACGATAACTGTTATAATTCATGTAATTAGTGTAGATATGCTTGTTTTCGACACATTGGTCACACGGATTGGTATTCATGGATCCCGACATGAGATGTTATTCCTCGTTATCTTGGTATATCCTGTGCAAGCCCCTTGTAGTTCTTGTGCAGTATATGGACACCGATTCCCGAGGGGACTTGCTCCCTTCTCATGGAATCCCGTGTCGTAACGTGTCTTGCTTGGATCCACTCTACCAGTCGGGGACGGGGAGTACTAGTGTAGATGTGTGGTCATTATCCACCTTGTTATTCTTGTAGACCTTGTGAGTGTTAATCATACACTCCACGTATGATTAACCAGGCCAGTAGACCTTGTGCAAGACCCAAGCCGGCCACATGTCGTAGCTAGTATTCACACACCTAGATGATGGTTTCTTGATTCTTGTACATGCCATGATCAGTTTACTTGCCTTGTTCTAGCTCTAGATTTACAGCTTACCTTGCCATTATATTCACATGTACATTCCATGATTTTCTTGTATATACTATCTATTTACAGTCTTGTAGCTTTTATCATATCTTGTGACCTGCTGTTAGTAGATTATACTCGTTCCATCCTGACAGGATATGTTAAAAATATTACAGATGCAGATGAGGGAGACTACTGTACCTACTACGGTCCGGATGACGTAGTGGGTATAGAGTTGGAGACTTTGGTCCAGCAGGGCTTAGCTCAGCCTGATGAGACCCTACCTATTGCTTAGTTAGAGTAGGTCTTTTGTACTGGACATTGTCTCCAGCTACTTTTGAGACTGTTATTACTATGGACTGTATTAGAGACTTGGACTTGTATATATTTGGACTTGACAGATTATTATTTTATTATCGTCTTGTTGTCTTTATCTTTCAGTCTTTACTTTGTTATCTTAGAGTCGTGATTGAGTACTCGTATATATATTCATTGCTTGTCCTCCGTTCGAAGTTGACCATATTCTCGACAGGTTTTTGTTATATATATAAACTATTTAGAGTAGAAAAATCTACAGCGTTCCACGCCGATTTTTCGGTAAGGGCTGGGCGTTGTCGCGTCACGTGCCCTTTTAGCGGGTGCGGGTCGTGACACGTTTTAGTGGTTGCCCACGCAGGTCCTGAAGTCGCAATTAGTGCGATGTCGTGGCGGCACTCGTCTTAGAGTGTTGACTACGAGCCTGTGTTACACATAGGAGGTAGTAGGCTAAGAGTGCTCAATCACAGTAGGATCTTTTCTTGCTTATCTTGCTTACCGTCTTTGATATTGATTTACTGCATTCTAGCTGTCCTCCTTTGATATTGCCTTCATGTGCCATATTGATATCTTCTTTTCAATTTGTCTCCAGGATAGTTATGACTCACTCTCCTGGTGAGGAGCACGGGGAGACGGAGAGGTCTGCCATCTCTGGCGGGCAGGCTCCGGTCACTTCCCCTGCAGATGGGACTTCTGTTGGAGCTCTCGGGGGTACTCCTCCAGCTACCTCGATGACAGTCCCTGGGGTTGCGGGTGCTCTTTCCGTAGTGCCGGGAGCTGTCGGGGGTGCTCTTCCTCCTCCTGCGCAGCGGATTCCTCCGTCAGTTGCAGACGTACTTACCTCCACCTCCTCTGCCTACAGATATGAGGCAGATGCTTACCTTCTTCCAGCAGATACTGGAGACTCAGAGAGCCCAGGCCGAGGCTCAGCAGAGGCAGACAGACGCGATGCGTCAGGGAATGGAGGATGCCCATCAGTTGGCCCTTGCAGCCGTGGAGCAGAGGGCTCCTCATCCGGGACGCGTACTAGGTACGGAGATATCCAGGACTTCAAGAAGCTCGGGCTCCGTGACTTCAGCGGGACCGAGGGTGTGGTCTATGCAGATGATTGGCTCGAGGATATCGAGCGCCAGATGAGGGCCTCCCGCTTGGCAGACGACCTGAAGGTCGAGGCGGTAGGTTTGCAGCTGCTAGACATTGCGCGCACCTGGTTCAGAAATGAGCCAGCCCTAGCTGGAGAGGGCTGTACTTGGGCAGAGTTTAAGCTCCTCTTCAAGGAGAAGTTCTTTTCCTCCATGGACAAGATTGACCTGGTACGACAGTTCCAGGATCTGCAGCAGGACAGTCTATCTGTGGAGGAGTACGCAGCGGAGTTCGGCCGTCTGAGCCGATACGCAGAGTACATGGTTCGAGACCCGGAGATCAGGGCGAGCCATTTCAGGAAGGGGCTGACTTGGGATATCAAGATCCTTATTCCCTCCTTCTATGAGACATATACCCAGATCTACGCGGGGGCCCGCAAGGTAGAGCGGGAGTGGGGCTTGAAGCCCAAGAGAGAGCGTGATCATTTCTCGGGGGCTACTAGCAGCGTAGGGGCTGCTAAGCGCCCTCAGCTTCAGCATCGTTCTTTCCAGCATCACCAGCCGTAGGTTCAGACCCGAGCACCGGTTCAGCAGGTGCAACACACTCAGCCGAGGCAGGCTCAGCATGGGGCTCCTTGCCACTTCTGCAGGAGGCCTGGTCACGTTTGGAAGGTTTGCCGGAAGAGGCTGGGTTTGTGCCTCTACTGCGGGGAGGCTTGACATCAGTTGAGGGATTGCCCTGGAAACCCTCGCAGGGTAGTCCGTGGAGCGGTAGCAGCTCAGGGTGCACCGGCGAGAGTTCCTGCAGTGCAGCAGAGGGGTCCCCTTCCGACCCAGCAGCAGCGGTTTGTTCAGCACCACCAGCAGCGGGGTGGTCAGGATAGAGCCTTTGCTCTTGCGGCCGAGGAGATCGAGCCAGTGGCAGATGTAGTTGCAGGTTCGGTTCTTCTTGAATCTTTTCCTGCCTTAGCATTGTTTGATTCAGGTGCTACGCACAGTTTTTTGTCAATTTCTTTTGCACTTAGGCACAACATTATTGCTGAATATCGGGGTAGAACTTGCAAGATTATGACTGGGAATGGCATCATCCTAGTTAATAATGTTTGCAAGGGACGGAGAGTTTCTTTGAGAGGCCGGGAGCTGAGTGCGTGTTTGCTCGTAATGCCACTTCCGAGTTACGATGTGGTACTCGGTATGGATTGGTTGAGCACGCACCATGCTAGCATCGACTGCAGAGGGGGCAGGATTCTGTTTAGGCCGCTGGAAGAGCCGGAGTATGAGTTCACCAGGGGTGCAGTGGAGCAGGAAGATGGATTCTGCGAAGCATTATTGGCGGGGCCAGTGTTGACACATCCACTCATTGCTGAGTTCTTGGATGTCTTTCCCGAGGAGCTGCCCGGGATGCCGCCAGATCGTGATGTTGAGTTTTCTATAGACCTAGTGCCGGGCGCTGAGCCTATCTCCTAGCATGTCTATAGAATCAACAATAGCGAGTTAGCGGAGCTGAAGAAGCAGGTCGACGAGCTGGAGGACAAGGGCTTTATTCGATCTAGCTCTTCACCTTGGGGCACGCCAGTTCTTTTCGTCCCCAAGAAGGATGGTACGGTACGTCTGTGTATTGATTACAGGGCGCTCAACAACCTTACCATCAAGAACAAGTATCCGTTGCCAAGGATTGATGACTTGTTCGACCAGTTGAGCGGGGCGAGAGTGTTCTCAAAGATCGACTTGCGCACCGGATACCATCAGCTGAAGGTGAAGCGGGATGACATTCCGAAGACTGCCTTTCGGACTCGCTATGGCTAGTATGTGTATACCGTCATGCCGTTTGGGTTGACTAACGCCCCGGCGGTATTCATGAACTTGATGAACAAGGTATTTCATCAGTACCTTGACAAGTTCGTGGTGGTCTTCATTGATGACATCCTCATCTATTCGAAGACACCAGAGGAGCACGAGGAGCACCTGAGGATTGTGTTGGACACTCTCAAGAGGGAGCAGCTGTATGGAAAGCTGTCCAAGTGCGAGTTCTTCTTGGATCGCGTGGAGTTCCTAGGCCATGTTGTCTCTGGCGAGGGGATTTCAGTGGATCCGAAGAAGATTTCTGCGGTGGAGTCCTGGTCGACGCCGAGCTCAGTAGCAGAGGTTCGGAGTCTTCTGGGTCTGGCAGGTTATTACCGGAGGTTCGTGCAGGACTTTTCCAGGATTGCCCAGCCGATGACCCGCCTTACCAGGAAGGACGAGGAGTTTGTTTGGTCCGATGAGTGCCAGGCCGCCTTCGAGGAGCTGAAGGCGAGGTTGACTACAGCTCCTATCTTGACGCTGCCATTTGGATCTGGTGGTTATACGATCTACAGTGATGCTTCAGGACGGGGTTTGGGTTGTGTGCTTCAGCAGCACGGGAAGGTAATTGCCTATGCATCTAGGTAGTTACATCCTCATGAGAGGAATTACCCTACCCACGATCTGGAGCTGGCAGCGGTCATCTTTGCTTTGAAGCTGTAGAAACACTATCTGTACGGAGAGCGTATGGAGATTTATACTGACCACAAGAGCTTGAAGTACGTGTTTACCCAGAAGGAGCTGAATATGAAGCAGAGGCGATGGTTAGAGCTGATGAAGGATTTTGATATAACCTTACAATACCATCCGGGGAAGGCCAACGTGGTCGCGGATGCTCTGAGCAGGTATCCCGTGGCCATGTGTTTGACGATAGATCGTCACCTTCTGGCTAATCTGGAGAGCTTGGGCATAGAGGTGATAGTTCCTGGGTTCGAGGCGCAGACGTGGGGTCTGTAGGTGCAGTCGGAGCTGATGGAGAGAGTCAGGATAGCTCAGTTTGAGGATGAGGCTCTGAGGGTCATCAGGGAGCAGGTCCAGATAGGACTGTTGGATGAGTTCTCTATAGCATGGGATGGGTCGTTGAGGCATGGTACTAGATTGTGCGTGCCGAGCGAAGGATTTCGGGAGGAGGTTCTTCAGGAGGCGCACCGTTCTCAGTACTCTATGCATCCAGGAGCCAACAAGATGTATAGAGACTTGAGACAGCATGTTTGGTGGTGTGGCATGAAACGTGAGGTGGCTCAGTTCGTGTCGAGATGCTTGGTGTGCCAGCAGGTGAAGGCCGGGAGACAGAGACCCGGTGGATTGCTCCAGCGACTACCCATTCCTGAGTGGAAGTGGGAGCGTATCACTATGGACTTTGTATCTGGGCTTCCGCGCTCTCCAGGAGGGAAGGATGCGATTTGGGTCATTGTTGATCGATTGACCAAATCGGCCCACTTTTTGCCTTTTAAAGTGGGTTTGTCGACGGAGAGGTTGGCCGAGATGTACGTGCAACAGATAGTCCGATTACACGGGGTTCCAGTGAGTATAGTCTCGGATCGGGACAGCCGATTCACTTCCCACTTCTAGCAGAATTTGCAGCTTAGCTTGGGCACATCGCTCAAGTTCAGTACCGCATATCACCCCCAGACAGACGGGCAGTCGGAGAGGACGATTCAGACCCTCGAGGATATGCTGCGTACCTGTGTCTTGGACTTCGGGGGATCTTGGAAGGACCACCTTCACTTGGTAGAGTTTGCTTACAACAACAGCTACCAAGCCAGTATAGAGATGTCACCTTTCGAGGCTCTATACGGACGGAGGTGCCGTACTCCCTTGTCTTGGGATGATGTCGGCGAGAGGGTTTTGCTTGGCCTTGAGATGGTAGTGGATGCTGCGGAGAAGGTCAGGGTTATCAGAGATCGACTTCGGGTGGCGCAGGATAGGCAGCGGCATTGGGCCGATAGCCACCGGAGGCCATTGGAGTTTGAGGTATAGTTTAGATTTTTCTAGTATTTGAGTCTGATTGTGATTGTTTTAGATCAAGCTCTAAGTCTTGTGTTTTGTTCTAGGTTGGTGATCTTGTCTTTCTGCGGATTTCTCCGACGCGTGGCACGATTCATTTTGGTGGCGGCGGGAAGCTTAGCCCACGATACATCGGACCATTTCGTATCTTGGGCAGGGTCGGTGCAGTGGCTTACCGACTGGAGTTACCGTCCGCACTAGAGGGAGTGCACTGTGTATTCCACGTGTCGCAGCTGAGACGGTACGTGGCAGATCCCAGTCATGTCTTGGACCACTCAGAGATCGTAGTGGGACCGACACTCAGTTATCCAGAGAAGCCGGTTGAGATCTTGGACCGAAGAGAGAAGGTGCTCCGGAACCAGGTCATTCCCTTGGTTCGCGTTGCATGGAGACACCACTCTCCAGGTGAGTCCACCTGGGAGAGGGAGGACGACATGCGGGAGCGATTCCCATATCTCTTCGAGCCTTGAGGTAAAATTCTATCTTTTTCTTTCCTTGTTTTATTCATGATTGCTGTTTTAGTTCTCATTCAATTTCGAGGACGAAATTTTTTAAGGTGGATAGACTTGTCACCCTCACTTTTCCCAGTTAGGGGTAAAATGGTAATTTTCCATTTTATAATATTTTTGGGAATTTTATTTCATGAATATTATTATTATTTTTATTATAGGAGTCGGGTTCGAATTTCATCGCATTCCGAGTTAATTCGGGACCCCGGTGAATTTTGACTTGAGCCGTAAATAGCATGTTAGCTAACCATGGCCCACCATACTAAACTTTTAGGTTTAGGAGTTTGGACTAGTTCTCCCATGAGTAATTAAGTTTAATTATGATTTTTATTTATTATTAGCATTTTTCAAAACCCATTTTTGGATAAATTTTGCATTAGGCTTAGGGAGGGGCAAACTTGTAAATACAAGTGCCCCTACCCCTTGGCACCATGGCCGGCCACCTATAGGGCCACCCCCTCCACCTCTTTTACTTCCTCACTAAGTTTCTTCTTCTTCTCCATTACTTTCTTTACAACTCCTTCTTCTTCCTTTTCAAATCCACTTTTAGGTATGATTTTTAAACCCTTTTAAATTCCTCCTTTTTCATTTATTCCTTCACAAAAATGATAGAGGGGATCATTCTCTACAAGTTGACCATAGCCTTTGTAGGTTCCCTTAAAATATAGGTTAAGGATTTATTATGGTTTAATCCTTTTTAAGAGTGGTATATATATATATATATATATATATATATATATATATATATATATATATATATATATATATATATATATATATATATATATATATATATATATATTTTTATATATATATATATATATATATATATATATATATATATATATACATGTGTAAATATGTGTATGTGTATGTATATGTATCTATATGTATATTTGTGTGTATGTGTGAGATTTATATATATATTTAGATATATATATATATATACATTTGTGCATGTTTGGGTGTTTTATATGGGCATGTATATATGTATATTGTATATGTATGTATCAATGCTTAGAGTTGTGCATTAGAACTTATAGTTGTGCATTAGAGCCTTAGACTTGTGCATGAGAGCCTTGTAGTTGTGCATGAATGCCTTAGAAGTGTGCAGAATGCTATTCAGGAAAAACTGTGCAGTAGAGCCTTAAAGGTGAGCAGAGGAGCCTTAAAGGTGAGCAAAAGTGCCTTAAAGGTGAGCATGAGAGCCTTAAAGGTGTGCAGGTTGTCCCAGTATGCTAAAATCCGAGAAATTGAGTATTTTGTGTGTTTGTGCTTTATGTGCGTGTGTAAGAGAAATTGGAGAGTGTGTGTGTGTTTATATATAGATAGATACATAGAGAAGATTAGAAGAAGTTTAAGAATTAGAAGAAGTTAGAAGAATAGGAAGAAAAGTGAGAAATAGGAAATAGAGGGGATCGAGTTAGAGGGCGAAGCGGAGCTCGGAGTATCGGAATGAGATGAAACTTTGCGTAGGCCTAGGATATGTGAATTAGATTTTGCGGATAGGCTCCCGAGTTGAAATCGGGGTCGTAGGGCGCCGATATCGTGCCGTATCAGTGCGTATCTTAAAATATTCAAGATTTTGGCAACGGGCCGTATCATGGACCGGATGTCCACATCACCTAGGTATTTTTGTAGGTAATATATGTATAGGCTAGTATCATACTACCCTGGGGAGATCGGGTCAAAATATCAAGCGTAGGTAGGCTAACAAGATAATCGCCGAAGGTAGAATTTTGCCCTTTTTAAGGGTAAAATAGGTATTTGGCTTATGGCCAAGATATGAGTATCGAAGTCCAAGATGGACTTGGATATGGGTTGTAGAGGTTGGTAATAGTTAGAAATAGCCGTCTAGACCTAGTCTTGACCCCTGTTGACCATGGTTGACTTTTTAGACCAAAAGTCAACTATGGGTCAACACTTTACCCAATTTAGTCCCAAATTCCATTAGACTTGTGCAGTTGACCAAAGGTCAACTGTTAGTCACCACTGACCTAGAGTTGACCTAGAGTTGACCAGAGTTGAACGATTGACCAAAAGTCAACTGTTGACTCAAATTAACCTAGATTAATTCCGTTTGACTTGCGTTGACCCAGTTTGACCCAGTTAGACCTAATATGACTTAGTTTGACCCCGTACAACCTAGTTTGATGTGTCTTGACCTAGAATGACTTAATAGGATTCAAATTGATTTGATTTTTCTTTCTAAACATAGTATTGATACGTCTTGTTCTCTATAGGTCCTCGAGACGCTGCATTTGCTCCGGTTGACGTACCATATCATATTTCAGGCGAGTACATTCTCTGACACTTTTCTAATTTACGATAACTGTTATAATTCATGTAATTAGTGTAGATATGCTTGTTCTCGACACATTGGTCACACGGATTGGTATTCATGGATCCCGACATGAGATATTATTCCTCGTTATCTTGGTATATCCTGTGCAAGCCCCTTGTAGTTCTTGTGCAGTATATGGACACCGATTCTCGAGGAGACTTGCTCCCTTCTCGTGGAATCCCGTGTCGTAACGTGTCTTGCTTGGATCCACTCTACCAGTCGGGGACGGGGAGTACTAGTATAGATGTGTGGTCATTATCCACCTTGTTATTCTTGTAGACCTTGTGAGTGTTAATCATACACTCCACGTATGATTAACCAGGCCAGTAGACCTTGTGCAAGATCCAAGCCGGCCACATGTCGTAGCTAGTATTCACACACCTAGATGATGGTTTCTTGATTCTTGTACATGCCATGATCAGTTTACTTGCCTTGTTCTAGCTCTAGATTTACAGCTTACCTTGCCATGATATTCACATGTACATTCCATGATTTTCTTGTATATACTATCTATTTACAGTCTTGTAGCTTTTATCATATCTTGTGAACTGCTGTTAGTAGATTGTACTCGTTCCATCCTGACAGGATATGTTGAAAATATTACAGATGCAGATGAGGGAGACTACTGCACCTACTACGGTCCGGATGACGTAGTGGGTATAGAGTTGGAGACTTTGGTCCAGCAGGGCTTAGCTCCGCCTGATGAGACCCTACCTATTGCTTAGTTAGAGTAGGTCTTTTGTACTGGACATTGTCTCCAGCTACTTTTGAGACTGTTATTACTATGGACTGTATTAGAGACTTGGACTTGTATATATTTTTGTGTTGGACTTGACAGATTATTATTTTATTATCGTCTTGTTGTCTTTATCTTTCAGTCTTTACTTTGTTATCTTAGAGTCGTGATTGAGTACTCGTATATATATTCATTGCTTGTCCTCCGTTCGGAGTTGACCATATTCTCGACAGGTTTTTGTTATATATATAAACTGTTCAGAGTAGAAAAATCTACAGCGTTCCACGCCAATTTTTCGGTGAGGGCTGGGCGTTGTCGCGTCACGTGCCCTTTTAGCGGGTGCGGGTCGTGACAGATGCTATTCTCCAAGTTATCATATGTATCATGTGAAAGTGGGTCAAAAATCACACATTTATTTTAGATGCCAAAATGAAATTAGAATCCAAAGAACCATCACTTAAAACACTAGTTTGAAAGATGGTTTCTTTGGAGAGAAAACAAAGCTGCTTTGGCACATTTTTATACATTTTTATTCATCCAGTACTATTAAGTTAAACGAAATATCAAATGTATGATTAAATTCGAGACTATAATATCAAGAACGGGCACATACATCTCCCTCGACAAGATGGACGTGCTTTCTCAGCAACTTTGCGAAGAAGACGACCTTCGGATCCAAGCTGGGGCATCCATGGCCTACTAGAACCTGAAGATCCTTCCTCGGCAACGACCTGAACCACAATACCATAAAAAGCTCAGACCTTTAACAGCATAAAAAAAGCTACAAACTTCGACCACCGCCATACTTGAGAATGTCGAAGCGGTCGCGGGCGAAGTTGATGCAGGCGTTGCACACAGTGATCCAGTCGCGGGAGAAGTCGAAGCCCACCTCCTCCCGGACCTCCTCCGCTAGCCCGCCCTCGGCGGAGGAGAAGGAGGTCCGGCAATCGAAGTAGTTCTGGTGGCCGAGGAGCTCGATCTACTCTGGCCACGGGTGGATCACCTCCACCTCCTTCTTGAGGAAGTCGGTGATTACGAAATTAGGGTACTCGATCATGGGGACGTTCGCCAGTGGAAGGAGCACCTGAGAATTTCAAAATTAGGGTTCAGAGATTTTAGGGGTTTTCTAGGGTTAGGGTTTGGTGAGACGTACTTTTGGGCGCTCGAGAGTGATGGGACGGAACTTCTGGGCGAAGCTGTTTGCAAGGAGGACGGCCTGGAGAGTGGTTCGGGCGAGTTCGTCGGGGTCATCGGAGTTGGCACGGCCGCCGTCGCCTTTCTTCTGTGCCATTGGACCCGCCGATGGAGCCGGTATAGAGAGGGAGTGGACTAGGGGTTTACGTACGAAGCTGTCTGAGCTGAGATATTTGTGGTTCGGGTTAGGGTTTTGGAGTTGGTGGAAAGGAAGGAGAAGAAGTGGAGGAGAAGGAGAAGGAGAAGGAGAAGACCAGAACGATTTTGGGGGGGAGGGATTTTGGCAAAAATTAAACTTAAAAAATATTACAAGTTTGCCACGCTCTAAAATATTAACAACGTTTTGTTTTATAAACGTTATAAAAAGTCCAGAATTAGCCCAAACCGTCATAGAAAAAAGGTATTTTGAACTTTCATAACGCTTTTTATCAGCCGTTATGAAATCTACTTATCAAGCGTCATTAATAGGTCTTTTTGTTGTAGTGATTGTGGCAAGAAGGGCCACATCAAGCGAAACTGTTTTGCTTAGAAGAGAAAGAAAAAGAGCGATAAGGGGAAGCAAAGTGAGAATACTACAACAGCGACCTCGGCACATGGAGGCGATGTGATCGTCGTAGGTGATGAGGTTGTCATAAACTTCATCTGCGATGACAATTCTTGGATGGTAGACTCGGGTGCTTCAGCGCACGTATCTCACAATAGGGTACTATTTGCCGTTTACACGACAGCAGGCGACTGTGGAGTGTTGAAGATGGGCAACAGAGATGTGTCGAAGGCGGTTGCCATTGGAGATGTGTATGTGATAACGAAGATGGATGCAGTTCTTGTTCTCAAAGATGTTCGTCATGTCCCTGATATCCATTTCAACCTGGTGTTGGTTGGAAGGTTGGATGACGAGGGTTTCTTCAATCTCTTTGGGAACGGTCAGTGGAAGCTTTCCAGAGGTTCGATGGTGATTGCCAGAGGAAACAAGAACTCTGGACTCTACTATATGGTGGGGAGCGCTCAAGGAATACAGAAAGTAAACATACTCAGTGACACATCTACCGTGTTGTGGCATAGGCGGCTTAGCCATATCAGCGAGAAGGGGATGAGCTACTTGGTGAACAAGATGGTGATTCCAAGGCTAAAGTCTACAAAATTAGAGAAGTACACGCACTATTTAGCGAAAAAAGCAAAATAGGGTGTCTTTCCAAAGTCACCCAAGTTCGAGAAAGCTGGCGTTGCTCGAGTTGATTCACTCGGATGCCTTCGGTCCTGTGAAAGTAAAATCCATTGGTGGTGCCTTTTATTTTGTGACGTTTATTGATGATTGTTTCAGGAAGGTTTGGGTCTATGCCTTAAAGACCAAGGATCATGTGCTGCCTACTTTCAAAGAGTTTCAAGCCTCTAATGAAAGAGAGATAGGCAAGAAACTGTTATGTGTTCGGTCAGAAAATGGCGGCGAGTACATTGGTCCCTTTGATGCTTATTGCATAGAGATAGGGATATGACACCAGAAAACTCCGCCCAAGACACCTCAGCTCATGATGGTGTAGCGAAGTGAATGAACAGGACACTGATGGAGAGGGTATGATGTTTGCTATCAGAGACAAACTTACCGAACAGTTATTAGGGTGAGGCTCTTTACACCGTTGCTTATACAATTAATTATCTCCTAGTGCTTCTTTGTAGGGTGATGTGCCTGATAAAGTATGGTATAACAAAGAACCGTCATACAATTACCTGTGAGTGTTTGGTTGTAAGGCCTTCGTACATGTACCAAAGGACGAGAGATCCACACTTGAGCCTAAGACGAGGCGATGTGTCTTTATCGGCTACGGTCAAGATGAGTTTGGCTATAGACTATACGACCCCGTAGGAAAAAAGATCTATAGAAATAGGGATGTGGTACTCATCGAGGATCAGACCAAGACCAACACTCAGGATTTCGAGATGCCTTTTGAGGCTGAAGAATTGCCTGAGTTAGAGTCATTTCGCTTCGAACAGTTTCCAGAGGACATCTCAGAGGATCCAGTTATGGGGAGCCAGTACAAGGAGTTGCTCCCAACCTTGATCATCAGCCTGCTGATGGTTGTCAAGGTAACCCTTAGTAGAATAAGCATGCCGAGGAGGTAGTTCCTGAAGGGGATGAGGTTGTTGATATATAGTCAGCACCAGTGGTTCCGTTGAGGAGGAGCGATAGAGAGCGTCGACTATATACGAGATACTCACCGGATGAGTTTGTGCTACTAACTGACGAAGGAGAGCCCAAAAGTTTTACAGAGGCTATGGACAATGAATATAGGTAGGAGTGGATGGAGGATATACAGGAGGAGATGAGTTCCTCACAGGCCAACTCCATTTATGATCTGGTACGATTGTCGAAGGACAAGAAGGCTTTGAAAAATTGATAGGTATTCAGAGTGAAGCAGACAGATGATGCTACTCGCCCTTGATACAAAGCGAGCTTTGTAGTTAAAGGCTACAGTCAGCAAAAGGACGTAGATTATGATAAGATCTTTTTGACAGTCGTCAAACAATCATCTATTCAGGTAGTACTAGCATTAGCAACCAGTTTCAACTTGGAGGTCGAGCAGATGGATGTGAAGACGGTATTCCTCTATGATGAGAAGGAGTTGTACATGGAGCAGCCAGAGGGATTCTGTGAAAAGGATAAGTCACACTTGGTCTGCCGGTTAAGGGAGAGCTTGTATGGTCTGAAGCAGGCTCCAAGGCAGTCGTACATAAAGTTTGAGTCATTTATGGGGGAGCATGGTTATGCGCGGACGATGTCGGACCATTGTGTATTTGTGAGGATAGCAGAGTTGAAGCGTCAAATAGGCGCGACCTTCTCTATGAAGGATTTGGACGTAGAAAAGACTATTCTTGGGATAAAGATCAGTCGAGAGAGAGTCCAAGCTATTACACTTGTCCCAAAATAGGTACATTCACTGAGTACTTCATGTTTCGAGATGGACGGATTAAAGAAAGTGAGTAACTCCCTTGCAACTTGTAGAAGCATGAAAAATTTTAGCTGATTACATTCCTCTAACACATCACAGATGATACGAAGGTGCAGACCGAGTATTGAAAAGACAACAGAAGATATGGAAAGAAGTTTTGTTATTAAGATGGTTACAAAGATCTAGTACAGATTCATCAAGGCTATACATAAATGACTAATCCTACTTCTTCTATAAAGGATCGATCACAGGTTTAGCAGACCCTAGAGGAGTCTATAATAGACTTAGTCTTCATGAAAGTGTAGGCATCTTTCTTCTTGGTACGCATATTAGAAGATTGATCTCCATCAAGGCGCATTCTGACTTTTTTGTACGCGCAACCCTCCAAATGCGCGTCAATTGCTCGGCCAAAGCAAGCAACTTCCTGAAGCAGCTATTGGCCCGAGCTCCCTGAAGGCGCAGTAGGTCACAAAGCCCAGAACGAACAGAGTAGAGTACAAACTGTAGCGCTTCAGGCTGATAATCGGACCAAACTCGATCGTCAGGACCTCCAAGACGTCGCCTAGAGTCAAACTCCTTTGAGAGGATACTTAGATACTTCTCAAGAGCGGTGACGACTCCTTCTACAAAGAGTTCTTCTACAAGAACATGGCCCCTTCGAATGAGATAAACCCTAACTAACAGCCGACTTATGCAAGGCCAGCGGCCGTCTGAAACTAAGTCTGGATCAAACATGGTGCTGAAGGGTGCCACGAAGAAGATAATGACTCTTCAGAGGAACACTTCCCTTTTTATAGGACCGGGAGTAGTCCAAACTATAGGCCACTTGGCTGACGGTCAAAATTCCCTCATTAATGGGATGAGCCTTGGACTCGTCACAATGGGTCTCAATTAATTGGCCCATTCAAGTGAGTCTCCAAACTGTTCAAATGCTTCTTGGAATTCTCCAATTAACGGTGTCAATTAATAATGAGTCTGCGTTCAAGGGTAGTCATTCACTTCTCCTGAAAAGTAAACTTAAAAGCCAAGCTATCTCCAATCGAAGGCGCAGGCACCCCACTGTGTTCCTTTGCTTCCAAGGTGCAGATAGTACATCCCCCTCATAGAAGCACAGACAGCTGCTTCGATCTAAATACCCGTCCCCTTCAACGGCCCTTTTTTAGCAAAGACTTGGGAGACACCATTTGCCTCCAGCACAAGCAAGACTTCTACTCTAAAGCACAATAAAATGGTCTATCTGAAGGCGCAACCTACTTATCGCCCTAAAGCACAGTGACTTAACCCGAAACATAGCTAACTCGTTGTCCCTAAAAGCACAGAGGCCATTTGTCTTCGAAACATAGTCCACTTGTCGCCCTAAAGCACAGAGACTTCGTCATCTCCAGAAGCACAGTCTACTCGTCGCCCCAAAAGTGCAGCCAGCCTTGCCTGAAGTACAGACGATATGGTCCCACCCAATCGGTTTGCTTAAACCGCCTCTCTCAAAGATAGGATTGGGATTGATCAAGTTGATAAATGTGAATATCTTATCAGATTAATTTAAATCTCGGATGAAGATTACATAGAATCCAAATCTCAGATGAAAACCCAAGATTTGCTTTGCTACAACCGAACAAGCAAATCGGCACACGCCACGTGTCACCTCCTTTGGTTATTTTGATAACCACCAGAGATCTCGTTTGAGGAGAATCTCAACACCCGCCACATGTCAGCGCCACAGAAGTCCGCACCGTACAAGGGCGGCAGATTCCTTCATATCTCAAAACCGTAATGTATATTACATATGTGTCCCTCCCCTATAAATAGGAGAGGTTTTTTCCCAATAACATGATCGACAAAGAGAAGAAGATCCACAAAATTATCAAAATCTTCAACTTCAGCGTCCACATGATCGGCAACCCTAGAGTTCCATCGAAGGCACTAGAAAGTCAGAGCAAGTCTCATATCATCATCGGATCGTCAATGGTGGGCCAAATAAGCATCGGCATTCTGGAGTGCTTCGTTCAGTGCGATACGAACATCCTTGGAGAGTCTCAGGAGCTCATATAATGATAATTTGGCTGGTGTGTTGGCCAATTGTGCCAGAATGTCAAAATTGTAGTGCCTCTCCAGCCCCTGGGGTACGTCTTTACGGAGCGGCTTGTCAAAGCGGGTCTCCTTTAGCTTAGGCTTATCGGTCGGCGGAGGATGAGAAGGTCATGGGGCATCAGCAGTGGCCGGCTGACGTTCTTCAGCCGAGTTACCCGACAAGGGTTGAGATTGTGCACCGGACCGGGTAACGACAGCTGTCGCTTCTTCGATATCGGCTGAGATCGTATGGCAGGACTTAGCGGGACTCTCTGGTGGTCAGAGGTTGGAATAGCTGACTGAGCTCGACGAGCCCGCGCTGTCCTAGACTTTTTCGTCCTAGCACCCAAGGGCGCGTAGTAAAAAGAGTCCAAACTGTGCCGTACAGAGTCTAACACATCCTCATTGGAGCATCTGATATCAGGACCGCATGAGAGGCGGTCGAAGACTGAACCCGAGCCGCATAGGGTAGATGGCCGGCGGCTGGGATTGGGTGTCGCATAGGCCATTTCCCTGCGGCTGGAATTGTTGGCCGCATAAGTATTCTGCATGCGGCTGAGATTGGTGGCCGCATGAGCCTTCTGCATGCGGCTGGAATTGGTGGCCGTATGAGCCTCCTACATACGGCTGAAATTGGTCGCCGCATGAGCCTTCTGCATGCGGCTGGAATTGGTAGCCGCATGAGCCTTCTTCATGCGGCTGGCACCCTTATGCGGCTTCTTCCTGGACCGCATAGAGTTCCGATTTGCTTCCGCAAGTCCAGCATCGTAGTTTTTTCCTTTGCCGGACTTGGGGACAGCAGGGTCCTCTGCGGCCTGAAGTGGGGCCACATGTGAGTCTCCTTCGCCATCTTGGGCAGCAGAGAACACTTCTTCCATCTTGGGGAGGAGCTACGATTTTGGGCCTCCACTCCCTACGGGCCTTCTTCGTGCCGGCTCGCTTCTAGATCGGGCTAGCGCTCCCGTCGAAGAGCATCTCTTCAAACGCTTGCTGGTCGAAGCGAACAACCAGCATCTGTTGCGTGGAGCCGAGTTTGGCTGCGTCCGATTGCGTCACCAACTTCTCAGCAGTGGAGAAGTTAGTCCCCAGCAGAGTTGCCATCGTGTTTGCCATTGATTGTCAGAGAATAGAACAGTTTTATAGGAGGATTGAACTTTAACTTACAATTACAAACTCGCTTGTACAAAAGAGAGCCTAGGAACAAAACCTCGGAAAAGCAATCTAAGTACAATTGTTTAATTTGGATTCTGGGGGGGTGACGGTAGAGGCTCGGGAAAGTGCTATCAACTCTGCCTTACTCCTTGGACGATCGAACGCAACCTCGGCTCCGGTGAAGAAATGCTCTCTGTGTATCTCTGTGTCTCTGTCTCTTTCCGTGTATGCAAGGGAATAGCACCTTGCTATTTATAGGAATTCGTGAGTAATGGGGTGTATAGCCACGTGGCTAATTTTGGACCACATTCTTGTAACTGTGCCTTGAGAAGTGAGCAGCTGGGGATTGGTTAAGGTTGATAATGATCTGTTTGTTGCACGAAATCTGAACTGTTAATGACTTGGTCAATTTCTGCCACGTGTCTCAACTGCTACTATGTGGCGAGCTGTATGAATGATGCATCCTGGCTGGGCCGCATGAAGGACTGTCCCCAAGCTGCATGAAGAGTGTCTCGTGATCGGGCCGCATGAAGGACGTCTCATAACTGAGCCGTATGAGAGTTGTCTCATGACCGAGCCGCATGAGAGTGGCTTCATGTCAAAGCCGCATGAGAGTTGTCCCATGACCGAGCCGCATGAGAGTGGCTTCATGACAGTGCCGCATGAGAGTCTTATCATGTCCGAGCCGCATGACAGTTGTCTCATGTCCGAGCCGTATGAGAGTGATCTCATGACTGAGCCGCATGAAGGTCGCATGGGCGATCCGCATAAAGAACTTTCTTTAGAATTTGTGAATTGTGCCAAATATCATAAAGAATTTCTCGTCTTTTTAGAAGCATGTCACGTCTCGTCTTTATGTCAGAGCCATCATTTCTGTCAGTGCTGTCGTCTTTATGCCAGAGTAATAATGGTCAGCTGTATGGCCAGCTATATAGGCAGATTTTTTGAACCGCATATGGCTGCAGGGAGCTTTCTGAGCCGCATGAAGCTTTTTAAGCCGCATGAAGCTCCCAAGGAATTTGAGCCGCATGAAACTCCCCAAGTTTTGAGCCGCATAAAGCTTCATATTGATTCTAGGCCGCATAAGAATCACTATTCTTTTCCATGCTTCTACAAATATGAACTGAATATAATGATCAACCTGAGTCACAATGTGGTCCAGTATCCAGTCATCAATCAGCAACCATAACTCTGACCACTCCTAGTCAAGGATGGTATACCAGTCCATGATAAGATATTGTCCCATGATACGGTCCGACATAGGTACACAAACTAACCAGTCTATGTGAATGCATGTTGAAGACAACCTTTGGAACGTATGGGTAGGTAAAATAATTTTTTCGAAGCACGGGCCGACGTCGGATCACGAGCCGAAGGATTTGCGTCGGAACACGGGCCGAGCGTCGGATCACGAGTCGATTAGCTCAAAACTAGCGTCCTCCCGACCGAACCTAGCGCGCAGCTAGTGGCCGCTGCCGAAAATACCTACTAGTAAGGGCCCATGCCATCAACAGGCCTAACATAAAATAATGTAACTGTCTGTCCCATACGCCTGCTGGTTGTCCTCCCCGTCCTAGGAAATGTACAAGTCGTATCCACGACTCAGACAATACATATCTCAATGCGAGTCTCTAATCCAGACACCATCCAACTCTATATGTACCGTCACACGAACCGCTCGCACCGATGATCAGTCGAATGCGAAAGTTCGTGCCAACACAATGACTCTCACTCAAGGTGTCGTGTAATGTCTCGTATCAAGTCATGAAGTTATCCGAGATAACTTCACCATGTCGGGTATGTCTACTAACTCTAAGTCACACACGCACGCACCCATAACATCGATGCCATCATCGGTAACACCCAAGTCATCTTTGGATACACACTACCAGTGCCATCAACAAACAGTACAAGGATAGATATGAGTAATGTAAACAGTACAAGTATGGCAAGGTATATTGCCTGGGGTAAAGCTGTAGGCCGATGATGTCCTGCAGACAAATCGTCAAGTCCAAGAAAGGTAGCAACATAGGGGTCTCCACGAACGTCGTCGGATGCTGAAACAAACATCACCAAGTTATCAGAATAAGTAAAATAGACTATCCATATGTCCAATTCTGGACACAAGGATAAAATGTAATTCGGATCAAGATACGGTCCACCGTTGGACCCACCTTGCACCGAAAAAACGTGTCAAGATCAAAGTCAACAAAATGTGGCAAACTATATGTCTACGAGTTCAGAATGACGATACGAACCCAACGGTATGTCCGAAAGCGGATTTCGATGAGCGATCTCAGAATGACCCGTTGACCCGAAAAGTAGAATCCGATTTATACGAAAATACGTGCCGGAGTCCAAGTCTACTAAATCTAGCAAAGTATATGTCAACGAGTCCAGAATGATGATACGAACCCAACGGTATATCCAGAAGTAGATTCCGATGAGCCGATCTCAAAATGGTCTGTTGACCAGAACTGTGGGGCCCGTCTTGTACCGAAATGCGTATCAGGGCCCACATCCTCCAAATCAAGCAAATTATATATGACTTCATGCCAGAACGATGCCACGAATCTACTGGTGGTGTCAGAATTGGAATCCGGAGTCCCGGGTTCAAAATTAGAATTTAACAAGTTGGAAATTACGAATTCGGACGGCCAACTTTGGCGTCGAATTTAACCAATCAAACAAGCTCACAATGAAACGAAACTTAAGGGAAAGGAAGAGGGTTATACCAGCTGTGCACAGGAACTGGTGGGCGCACCAAACGAAGCTGCGATGGCAGAGATACGAGCCGACGAAGTTGGCTCTGCAAAACTGTCCAAAAATTATACAATTTAAACGGTCAAATTGTTGGCCGATTTTGACATATCAAAAGGAAGAATTAACGGCTAAACTTTAGGGGGAGGCAGAGCTAATACCGAGATTGTAACGAAGGAAGGAGTGCGGCGATCCAACGGTCGGATTGCCCGAAAAACACGTGCAAAGTTGCTGTCATGAAGCGCACTTTCTGACTTCTCCAACACGCGCATCATGACGGAATTTCGTGCAAAACGCACGAATCGTGTGTTTCTTGCCCCGGGGGCGAGGGGGCACGCCACGGAGGAGATCACCGGGGTCAAGCACGGCCGGGGCGGCTCGCCGGCGGGAAAGAAGAAGAAGAAGAGTGGAGGTGATTTTGCTGTGGAAAGAAGAGGGATGAAGGTGGTGTCGGCTATGTGGGGGAGTGTGTGTTTGTATAAAAAGGGAGGGGTGCTGTTGGTTGTAGGAATAGTAGAGAGAGGAGAAGGGAACTATGGATGGGGGTGTGTTTTTGAAAATAGAGAGAGAGTGTGTGTACGTAAATGAGAGGGGGTGTGCTGGTATGATAGGGTGAGGTGGGTGGAGTATGGGAGTTAGAGAGAGATTTGAGATATGTATATTATATATATATATATATATATATTATATAATATATATATATATATATCATCTATATAAGTGGAGAGAAAGAGAAAGAGATATTTATATAAACTAGAGATATTTTTTAAGTAGGAAAAAAAAAATTATACCAGTTGGGTATGGACAGTCATGATATGGGTCATATAAAACTGGGTTGGCGTTGGGTTAAGTTTGCTTGCTTAGGCTAGAGTTTGATCAAATAATAAATTTAACAATTTAAAATCATGGATGAAATGGGAGCACAAAGGAGATCAATTGGTGGCACGCAAGTAACACGTGCATATAGCTCAAAACAGGCCAGTACCATATATTGGGCGAGCAGATTGGACCGATGTCGGCCCGAAAGTTAAGTTGGAAGTAAATATGACTCATGGGTAAATCGAGATTGGGTCAATGCCCGGAAAGTTGTGCGAAGCAAATGAAACACAAAATAGCGTGTCTGAGTGGGACACGAAGGTCATGGGCGAAGAGTGTCTCGAGTAGATCATGTACAAAAGGTTGATTTAGAGAAAATGGCTAGTCTTGTGCTCCTAATTTGAAAGTCACGGTAACGTGTCGATAATGATAAAAAATAAAGTAGAATTTTAATAAAATGATAAAATGGCCTAATTGACCCAAAAGTTCTGCGATACAAATAGAGCACAAGGGAACAAGTTTGAGTGGACATGAATATCAATATGAAGATAAACTTGTCGGATCAAAACTCATGAAGGGCGTTTCGAGATACTGACATCTCTTGCGTTCCAAAATTTAAGTCACAAAGAGGTATATTTAATAATAAAATATCATTTATTAAGATATCTATAAATTAAATTACTTAATTACTTATAATTAAAATAATCTCTAAAATCCAGGGCTTACATATACTCTCGGCGACCCCCCACCGCCTAGGCCGTCGGAGCCACCCTGCAGCATGTACGCTGCTACTACTGCCGCCACGAGCTGCTGCTGCGGCTATCGCGTTCACCGCACCGCTGCATGCCACGTCGGCCACCGTTGGGCCTCCCCCTTGGCCGACGTCCCCCGAAGGATGCACCACCTCCAATAGCCCCCCCCCCCGGCCGCTCAAGTCTCGCCGAGCCACGTGTTCCGTCGTTTGCCGATATCTTGGAGTTCTCGCGCCGACGGAACGTATTTCTGCCGCACCATAACCGTTGTCCAGCCTCGTTCGTGCGCCTTCGCTGTCGTAGTGCACGTCTACCTAGGAGGTATACACTCCTCCTTTCTTCACTTCCATTGTCGTTTAGGTCATATATTAACCTATGTACATGAATCATATATATATCTATATATATATATATATATATATATATATATATATATATTATATATATATATATATGCACACATATTTGAGAATCCTATATATATGTGTGACACGTATAGATGAATCCTTGATATATATCAATGGTGAATGTAGCAGTAGTTACGTATGGGTCTAAACCCTTTTGCGCACACCATTCCTATATACATACATGTCACACTTTTCCTATATACATACATGAACCTTATGTATATATAACCATTATTTTTCCTAGGTTGCTATAACAATAGGCTTGAATCCAACCCCCAAGCACTTGGTTATGCTAGCATTGCATGTGGATACCAACACTTTATTCATTTAGTAGTGCAAGAGTTTGTATATAGAGTTGCAAGCATTACATGTGGATACCAACACTTATATATATATATATATAT
>JANAVB010039217.1:50000-213829 GCA_029216955.1 Iris pallida | reverse complement strand
ACACGTAGGTGTAGCCTAACCTTATCTACTTGTGCATAACTTTCCATTTTGGCCGCCTGATCCCTATACTATTATACTACCTGTGCTAGCCGGTCAAATGAAACAGCCTGATCTTGACCCAAGCCGATCATATAACGCTCTAATATCTCATGGCACTTTATTTTTATGTTTACATCATACCTCAGATTTCTTTTCCATTATTTATAATCCAGTTTTATCTTATCTCACACATGACATGATATCCAGTTCTCTTGTACCGTTTTATTTTCAGTCTGTTATTTCATCTCTTGTATTTCATATATTGTCTCTTATAGTATTTGTCAATTCACATGGAACTGCTGTTGGCGTTTGTACTTGCTCATATCCTGGCAGGATAACCCCCATTATTTTTTAGTGGATTAGATGCAGATTGTCCGACCTACTACGGGTTTGGCATAAATGGAGCCTACGACCAGACCAGCCTGTGGACCCGGTGCTTGTAGAGGACGCACCGCCAGTAGTGACCTAGTTCACCTAGAATTTGTCATGATTACATTCCAGTTTGATACTTTGGAGACTTGTAGTATTTATTTTGGGATATTTTTTATGTCTTGTCTATGAACTTGTGATTGTGCTCGGCAATATTTCAGACTATTTATCTCATCTTTATCTGTCCCGACCCGCACCCTATGAGGTACGAGAACGTAACAACGCCCAGCCTACGCCGCAGTGTCGGCGGTAGAACGCTGTCCTAGGTCATCATCTAACAATATAAGGTACCTGTACAGTATATACACTCCGAATGGAGGTGACATAGCAATATACAGTCTCAATCACATCTAAGCAGAATAAAAGATAGGAAGATAGATAGATAAATACTGGAATGGAAGAAATATCATCACGCAAGAGAGTCTAAGTGTCTGAAATAACATCTCAACAAACATCCAGAATACAGGTCCCACTACTGAATATGAAATAATATACAATCAGATCTCAAAGACAGAATAGAAAACCTAGACTAGGGAGCCTCAGTCTCTAAGCTAGTGGATCAGGCTGGAAATCTGGGTCACACATGGCATCTACAGCTGTCCCATAGTAGGTATCTACGCAGGCCTCATCCTCATCCTCATCCTCTGTAATATTTTCAACAGTCCAGTCAGGACGGAAGCGAGCACAAAACATCTCACGCAGTTCATATCGAGTTAGAAAATAAAGCATGCAATAGAGTAAAGTACATGAAACGCTGAAAGAAGAAGGTATATAAAAACAGTAGAGATTTGATAACAGAAAATATCTAAATATGATAAGTAAAACTGTAAGGAACATGTGATTTAGAGTACAATCTGGTTATGTAAATGGGCTAGGTAAATGCAATGGTAACTCTTGTACGTGGGTGTACAATAGACATATACAATAGTTATACAATGTTGTACAATAGGATTTGAGTACATAACCAATTCTACTCCTCCTCCCCAATCAATACAAGGATCCACTCCAGTTACGTTATCTTGCACAATAGTGTACAATGTTATACAATAGATGTACAATATTATACAATAGATGTACAATGTTATACAATAGTTGTACAATGTTATACAATAGAGTACAATGGTCTATCCCTGGAACTCATGTGATACTGAGAGTACAATATGCACAAGGGGTATACAAGGATATAGGTATTCAATAAATACAATATGGAAGTGAAACGCACATCACAATATGTATCTAGTAAATACAAGGGGATAACATCCCAAAAAGGAGATCCATATAGTACCAATCCGTGATAACAGTCATGTCAGCATCAAGTACAGTAATCTAGAGCAGAATGTAAATCCATACAAGTATGAAACGGTCAAAATGTACTCGCCTGATAGCCTGAGTGTCTGAAGAGAATATACTGTCCGAGGAGTGGTGTCTGTCTCCTATAGAACAGTACAAGTCACTATGAGTCTAGAAATGATAATAAGATGCATTACAATGCATTCTAAATTATCTAGGTCAATCTAGTCAAATCTAAGTCAAATCTAAGTCACACCAAGCTAAACTAGGTCATACTAGGTCATACTGAGCCCAACTGGGTCATACTAGGACAATCAAGGTCAAACAAGGTCACAGGAAATCAATCCAAGTCAAACTAGGTCAATCTGGATCAAGGGTTGACTTTTGGTCAAAAAGTCAACTCTGGTCAATTCTGGTCAACACGGAGTCAACCCTAGGTCAGACAAGTCACATGTTGACCAACTGTTGACTTTCAGTCAACTGGTCAACTCTGGTTTGGTTTCGGTCAAATCTGGTCGCTTAAAGGCTAAGTTTGACTCTCGGTTGACTTTTGTTGACTTTTGGTAAAAATGGTCAACCGACTTCAAAACTAGTCTATGAGCACCATATTTGATCATTACCAACCAAGGGAACCAAGTTCTAACTCTATCTCAGACTCCAATCTCAAATACCCTATTCTATGTATTACCTACATTACCTTACCAAGGTAAATACCAATACCTTGTCCAATACCACTCTAACCTAGGAATACTAGCCTAGGCTTCCTAGGATAGCTAGATACTATCCTATACTAATATTACCTACCAAGAAAATCTAGTATTTAGGTTATCTAAGTCATCTTAGACCACATGTCTAATACTTACCCATTACCTTATCTTGCACCATTCTCACATCTTCTAAACACTCACATACCCAAACTCATCACTCACTAACTCATATATATATAACCATATATCTAAACTCATATAGGTTCTCCTATATAGACTCACACACACACTCAAATACAATGGGACACAAATATAGGCTAATGTGTGGGTTCAAAGGGGTATTAAGTGGACTGATATGGAGGGTATTTTTGGTCAGGTTTGCTGCTATGAAGAGGGCTGCCCAATGTGCAAAAACTGGACTGATTTGGGAGGGTGTAAGGATGGTTTACATGGGCTGTTAAGAGGGTGAAATGGGTGGCTGATATGGAGGCTTGGAATGGCTGTCATTTGGGGTATGTAGGGGGCTGTTTTGATTTGGATTTGGGGACAGGTATATAGTGTTTAGGACTGATTTTGAGAGGCCAATTGTTGGCAGGTTGTAGGCCAAGGTATAGGGGCTGTTTTGGCAAGTTAAAGGACAGGTTTAGGACACTCTAGAGAGCTGGAAAAATGGCACTGTCTTGGCTGATTTGTGGATGATGTTGGACTGTCACATGGACAGCCAACATGGTGTAAAACAGGGTTGTTACATGGGCATGTAAGGCTGTACTATGGTGGTGATTTGTAGACTGGAAAGTGGGGGGTTTAAGGGCTAGTTTGTGACAGAAAAATGGGGGCCTCTGGGTTACAGCTGCTGTCCAAATGGACAGCAGCTACTGCTGCTACTAGCTGCTGATTTCCAGCACTCCCCCATCCCCTCATCACCACTCTCTCACACCACTAAATCCCCTCTCCATACCACACACTCCACAACATACCCTCATCTATTTCCAACACAAACACACACTCATGTTCCAATACTAATCCCAAACTCCCATTCTCCCTCTCAACCAATCTCTCAACACTTGCTATACACATCCACACACAACCAAACATGCTTAAAACCCAAGCACAGTTAGTTCAAGTATAGGAGAACAAATGTAGGGACTTAAACCTACATTTAAACAGTAATAAATATGTTAAAATAGGTGTCCAAAATCGTATTTGAAAACTGGGAATTCAGGATACATAATACTGTTCAGAATTTGGGGTAAATTGACAATTGCCTATTGAAAACTCATTAAAACACAAAAAAAAGTTGGTAATGAAAATATACAATATATAAGTGTCATACAACATAATGGTGTCCACCCAAGTGGACACGATGTGTCCAAACTGAATCAAGACACGAAACAGTGCACACAGGCACTGTTTCAGTGCATACATCGTGCACGTGTGCACGCGTGTCGTGCACACGACACAAGACACAACGTGTCTCGAGGTCACTAACCTAGGTTCGCCTAGGATAGGTCCTCGTGTCTAGGTGTCTGCACTGGGTCCTAGTGTCCGCGTGTCTGACTTATAGACGCGTATCAGTGACACCCAAATCGACTGAACCTGTCAGTCTCGAATCAGTGCAGAGCCTTGTGCTCACTCGATACGACACGGGGACACGTGATACTTGACACACGTGGTGTCAGTCATTGCCCCCTAGTGTGTGTCGAGTTTCACGTGTCCTTGTGTTGTGTCCGAACAGAAATAGCCCCCGCACAGCAGGACACCCGTACAGTCCCGCGCGCGCGCGCGCACTTGCGTGTGCACATGTCGAATACGACACGATGCGACACAGAGACACCCTCAGTCATGAAGAATCGTGTAAGCGACAACAAATACTAATTTCCTATTCAAAAAGATTTCAAAAATAACACAAAAACTTCCTCTGTGGCATTTCCACAAACACAAAGAGTAGTGCACTGATACATGTCCAGTTTGGACACGAAAGGACACGAAAACTTAGGATTTCCTATTCCTACTATTAGGTTAGGTCTAGGGCTCCCTAATGATGCAAAAATCTCAGGATTCTATGGTGAGAATAGGAAGTTACCTCAAAGTATCAAAATCCCCAAAAACTCTAAAGAGATGTGCTCCTCTTGATGGTGAAACTCCTCCAAATTGATTTAAATCTGAGAATAAATTGTAACAACAGCAAGAATACTCATATTAAAACCTATTGCAATTTGTTTGGATTAAAAAGGAGAAAAAATGAATTTTCTAGGGATTTTTGAAATAGGGAAAATACCTCTTTCTAAACTTGCTCCTTCCTAAAGAGGCTAGCCCTAAATTCTAAGAGATTATTTATAAGGGGGGAATCCCTAGGAGGGTTAAGTTGGCTGGACAAAATTATTAGGGTTAGGGTTTGGGAACTTAACTAATGGGCTTTGGGCTTAGTCATAAATCAATGACTTAAAAATCACAAGCCATGACTTGTGGTCAAAATCCTTCCATTCAAACTCAAAATTCCTAATTGGTTTCCCTAACTAGAGTATGGTTAACTTAACTTAACCTAGGATCTCATATCTAGTCAAGTCCAACTTAACTAGGGTTAGGTCACAAAGTCAAAGCTAGTCAAAGTCAAGCTAGTCAACCATCATTCAAACAATTCCAAGATAAATTCTAAAAATTCCCAAAAATTCAAATAAATCCTAAAATGACCAAAATTTCCTCTAGGCTAAAATGTACTAAATAAACATCCTAATCACATGGCTAGGCTCTAGGTCAACAGTCTCCAAGGTTACACTAGTCAAACACTAAAATCATAAGTCATGATTTAAATAGTTTAAAAATAATTAAAAATTACCAAAAATCATATTATTAATTAAATATCATAATTAAATAAATTAAAATATAAAATTTCAAAATTACCCTCATTTTAGAAAACTGGGTGTTACAAGTCAACCCACCTTAGAAAAATTACGTCCTCGAAATTAAAATGGTAGTAGTGCTTCTAGGTCAAACACCCCACAATCAGAGTCTCAA
The DNA here is from genome assembly GCA_029216955.1 of Iris pallida. NCBI lineage: Eukaryota > Viridiplantae > Streptophyta > Magnoliopsida > Asparagales > Iridaceae > Iris > Iris pallida. The sequence goes on along the minus strand of JANAVB010039217.1, from coordinate 208,349 downwards.
ACATACCGTCAGATAATCATATGCGTCTGTCCAAAACCATGATACTCAGAATCTCTGTCATGCCAGTGAGCAAGGCTATGATAATCACAGAGTCCTCAACTATGGTACATACCTCTAGAATTATGGTATTTAAAATTTTCGCATTGCCGCGCGCTTGGCAGCGAAAACCTTAAATTTCCACACCCGAGAAATACGTCCATAATCCGACTATATGTCCTCGCTATATCTGCTAGTATGACCCTAGAGGATTCTAAAATCTCATAATCGAGGCGACCTAGCCCATACGATTCATCTCAGAAGAAAATTAAATTATAATGAAACACCAGATCAAACTTATCAACAATGAGGAAACAGATAGGAGTAGATGAAACTGAATTTCAAGATAGGTATAATGAGATAAGGTGGAAATAGAATCGAGAAGATCAGAACCTGCAAGCACCCCTCCTACTGCCTGAGCATCCTCGGCTGTCATGGCGAAAGCTCGCCCTGGTTGGCCTCCCCTGGCCTGCTGCTGATACTGTACGAACATCTGCTACTGAGTCTGCAATGGTGGTCCCCTCTGCTGTCCGGCAGGAGCCCTAGCTCCTGGTGCTGTCTGAGTCAATGGTATCGGGTTCCTGGGATACTCTCTACACTGATGCTCCGCTGAACCGCAAAGCAAACACATGCCCAGTCTCTTCCTACAGTCGTCCCACCCATGGCCTTGCTTCTTGCAGAAGTTGCACACAGTGTTCTGCTGCTGCCTGGGTGCCTGCTGATACAGTACCTGTCTCTGTCCCTGATGCTGAACAGGCCTCTGCTGCTGCTGCTGAAAGTGGACCGTCGACTGCTGATACTGCTGCTGAACGTGCGGCCTCTTGGCCGGTCCTCCGCTGCTGCTGCCCCCAAATGAGTCTCGCCTCCTCTTGAACCTAAGCTCAAGATCATCCTCTGCAGCTAAAGCATCCACCAGGATCTCTTCATAGGTAGCGCTGCGGGCGTTCTTGGTGTTGGACTTGACCTCCTTTACCAAGCCCTTCCGGAACCTCCGGGCCTTCGTCGTCTCTGACAAGTCATCCATAAATCTGCTCAGGCGGCAGAACTCTCCTGCGTACTCCTCCACAGACTGGTTCCCCTGGACTAGGGCCTCGAACTGGGTCTCGAGGGCCCCCAGCGCTGCGTCTGGAAAGAACTTCTCCTTGAACAGCTTTTTGAATGCTGCCCAAGTCTGTCCTGCTGTACCGACCCTCGGGTCGGTCTGGTACCAGGTATGGGCCAGATCCTGCATCATGCTGGCCGTTGTCTCTATCTGGAGCCTCGTCGGGATCTCAGCCAACCTGAAAATCTCCTCCATATGCTCGATCCACTCATCGGCATACAAGATACCCTCTGTCCCTCGGAAGTCTTTCGGGTGCATCTTCTAGAAATTTTGGATGCCCTTCTCCCGTGGCTGGTACGGCTCTGGGGCTGCCGCTGGCTGAGCTATGACTCTCTCTACCACAGTCATTGCCAGCTCAATGCCTCGTGTGAGCTCTGCTGTCTGCCCCTGCTGCTGGGTCTGCTGACCCTCCATGTACTGCCGGAAGAAGGCTAACAGCTGAACGACGTCAACTGTCCCTGCAGGTGGCTGCTGCTGCTGCTAAAGTACATTCAGAATCACCGGACTCGGCTCATGCCTCACAGGTGGAGGGGCTCCTCCGAAAGCTGCCGAAACGCCTACCCCAGCTGGCATGACTGGGCTGCGGTACCAGGGGCTGGCTGCTGAGTATGAGAGGTGGCAGACCTCTCCTCGGCGTCCCCCTGGCCCTGGCGATGCGATCTCGTCTCAACCATCCTGGAGACATAGATCAAGAAACAATTGCTGAGAATGAGTCGAAATATCAAGGGAGGACAGTTATATTCAAGGAAGACAATAAGCAGCAAAATGTAGATGTACGGAATCTGAATGAGAGTTTTTCCTATTTGTGATTGAGTACCTTCAAAAATATCCTAATCCTACTGCAGGCTATAGTGATACTCTAGTTCGAATACCACTACATAATCTCGACCTGTATGGGCCACCACTAAAAATGTGTCACGACCCGCACCCACTGTGAGGGTACGAGAACGTAATAATGTCCAGCCTACGCCGCAGTGTCGGCGGTAGAACGTTGTCCTAGGTCAATCATCTAACAATATAATGCTACCTGTACAGTATATACACTCCGAATGAAGGTGACATAGCAATATACAGTCTCAATCACATCTAAGCAGAATGAAAAGATAGGAAGATAGATAGACAAATACTGGAATGGAAGAAATATACATCACAGTAAGAGAGTCGAAGTGTCTGAAATAACATCTCAACAAACATCCAGAATACAGGTCCCACTACTGAATATGAAATAATATATACAATCAGATCTCAAAGACAGAATAGAAAACCTAGACTAGGGAGCCTCAGTCTCTAAGCTAGTAGATCAGGCTGGAAATCCGGGTCACACATGGTATCTACAGCCTTCCCATAGTAGGTATCTACGCAGGTCTCATCCTCATCCTCTGTAATATTTTCAACAGGTCCAGTCAGGACGGGAGCGAGCACAAAACATCTCACGCAGTTTATATCGAGTTAGGAAATATAAAGCATACAATAGAGTAAAGTACATAAAACGCTGAAAGAAGAAGGTATATAAAAAACAGTAGAGATTTGATAACAGGAAATATCTAAATATGATAAGTAAGAACTGTAAGGAACATGTGATTTAGAGTACAATCTGGTTATATAAACGGGCTAGGTAAATGCAATGGTAACTCTATTGTACATGGGTGTACAATAGACATATACAATAGTTATTCAATGTTGTACAATAGGATTTGAGTACATAACCAATTCTACTCCCCCTCCCCAATCAATACACAAGGATCCACTCCAGTTACGTTATCTTGCACAATAGTGTACAATGTTATACAATAGATGTATAATATTATACAATAGATGTATAATGTTATACAATAGTTGTACAATGTTATACAATAGAGTACAATGGTCTATCCCTGGAACTCATGTGATACTGAGAGTACAATATGCACAAGGGGTATACAAGGATATAGGTATTCAATAAATACAATATGGAAGTGAAACGCACATCACAATATGTATCTAGTGAATACAAGGGGATAACATCCCAAAAAGGAGATCCATATAGTACCAATCCGTGATAACAGTCGTGTCAGCATCAAGTACAGTAATCTAGAGCAAGAATGTAAATCCATACAAGTATGAAACGGTCAGAGAATGTACTCGCCTGATAGCCTAAGTGTCTGAAGAGAATATACTATCCGAGGAGTGGTGTCTGTCTCCTATAGAACAGTATAAGTCACTATGAGTCTAGAAATGATAATAAGATGCATTACAATGCATTCTAAATGATCTAGGTCAATCTATGTCAAATCTAAGTCAAATCTAAGTCACACCAAGCTAAACTAGGTCATACTAGGTCATACTGAGCCCAACTGGGTCATACTAGGACCATCAAGGTCAAACAAGGTCACAGAAAATCAATCAAAGTCAAACTAGGTCGATCTGGGTCAAGGGTTGACTTACAGTTGACTTTTGGTCAAAAAGTCAACTCTGGTCAACTCTGGTCAATACGGAGTCAACCCTAGGTCAGACAAGTCACATGTTGACCAACTATTGACTTTCAGTCAACTGGTCAACTCTGGTTTGGTTTCGGTCAAATTTGGTCGCTTAAAGGCTAAGTTTGACTCTCGGTTGACTTTTGTTGACTTTTGGTAAAAATGGTCAACCGACGTCAAAACTAGTCTATGAGCACCATATTTGATCATTACCAACCAAGGGAACCAAGTTCTAACTCTATCTCAGACTCCAAACTCAAATATCCTATTTCTATGTATTACCTACATTACCTTACCAAGGTAAATACCAATACCTTGTCCAATACCACTCTAACCTAGGAATACTAGCCTAGGCTTCCTAGGATAGCTAGATACTATCCTATACTAATATTACCTACCAAGAAAATCTAGTATTTAGGTCATCTAAGTCATCTTAGACCACATGTCAAACACTTACCCATTACCTTACCTTGCACCATTCTCACATCTTCTAAACACTCACATACCCAAACTCATCACTCACTAACTCATATATATATATAACCATATATCTAAACTCATATAGGTTCTCCTATATAGACTCACACACACACTCAAATACAATGGGACACAAATATAGGCAAATGTGTGGGTTCAAAGGGGTATTAAGTGGACTGATATGGAGGGTTTATTTGGTCAGGTTTGCTGCTATGAAGAGGGCTGCCCAATGTGCAAAAACTGGACTGATTTGGGAGGGTGTAAGGATGGTTTACATGGGCTGTTAAGAGGGTGAAATGGGTGGCTGATATGGAGGCTTGGAATGGCTGTCATTTGGGGTATGTAGGGGGCTGTTTTGATGTGGATTTGGGGGCAGGTATGTAGTGTTTAGGACTGATTTTGAGAGGCCAATTGTTGGCAGGTTGTAGGCCAAGGTATAGGGGCTGTTTTGGCAAGTTAAAGGACAGGTTTAGGACACTCTAGAGATCTGAAAAAATGGCACTGTCTTGGCTGATTTGTGGATGATGTTGGACTGTCACATGGACAACCAACATGGTGTAAAACAGGGCTGTTACATGGGCATGTAAGGCTGTACTATGGTGGTGATTTGTAGACTAGAAAGTGGGGGATTTAAGGGCTAGTTTGTGACAGGAAAATGGGGGCCTCTGGGTTACAGCTGCTGTCCAAATGGACAGCAGCTACTGCTGCTACTAGCTGCTGATTTCCAGCACTCACCCATCCCCTCATCACCACTCTCTCACACCACTAAATCCCCTCTCCATACCACACACTCCACAACATACCCTCATCTATTTCCAACACAAACACACACTCATGTTCCAATACTAATCCCATACTCCCATTCTCCCTCTCAACCAATCTCTCAACACTTGCTATACACATCCACACACAACCAAACATGCTTAAAACCCAAGCACAGTTAGTTCAAGTATAGGAGAACAAATGTAGGGACTTAAACCTATATTTAAACAGTAATAAATATGTTAAAATAGGTGTCCAAAATCGTATTAGAAAACTGGGAATTCAGGATACATAACACTGTTCAGAATTTGGGGTAAATTGACAATTGCCTATTGAAAACTCATTAAAACACAAAATAAAAAGTTGGTAATGAAAATATACAATATATAAGTGTAATACAACATAATGGTGTCCACCCAAGTGGACACGATGTGTCCAAACTGAATCAAGACACGAAACAGTGCACACAGGCACTGTTTCAGTGTACACATCGTGCACGTGTGCACGCGTGTCGTGCACACGACACAAGACACAACGTGTCTCGAGGTCACTAACCTAGGTTCGCCTAGGATAGTTCCTCGTGTCTAGGTGTCTGCACTGGGTCCTAGTGTCCGCGTGTCTGACTTATAGACGCGTATCAGTGACACCCAAATCGACTGAACCTGTCAGTCTCGAATCAGTACAGAGCCTCGTGCTCACTCGACACGACACAGGGACACGTGATAATTGACACACGTGGTGTCAGTCATTGCCCCTAGTGTGTGTCGAGTTTCACATGTCCTTGTGCTGTGTCCGAAGAAAAATAGCCCCCGCACAGCAGGACACGCGCGCAGTCCCGCGCGCGCGCGCACTCGCGTGTGCACGTGTCGAATACGACACGATGCGACACAGAGACACCCTCAGTCGTGAAGAATCGTGTAAGCGACAACAAATACTAATTTCCTATTCAAAAAGATTTCAAAAATAACACAAAAACTTCCTCTGTGGCATTTCCACAAACACAAAGAGCAGTGCACTGATACGTGTCCAGTTTGGACACGAAAGGACACGAAAACTTAGGGTTTCCTATTCCTACTGTTAGGTTAGGTCTAGGGCTCCCTAATGATGCAAAAATCTCAGGATTCTATGGTGAGAATAGGAAGTTACCTCAAAGTATCAAAACCCCCAAAAACTCTAAAGAGATGTGCTCCTCTTGATGGTGAAACTCCTCCAAATTGATTTGAATCTGAGAATAAATTGTAACAACAGCAAGAATACTCAGATTAAAACCTATTGCAATTTGTTTGGATTAAAAAGGAGGAAAAATGGATTTTCTAGGGATTTTTGAAATAGGAAAAATACCTCTTTCTAAACTTGCTCCTTCCTAAAGAGGCTAGCCCTAAATTCTAAGAGATTATTTATAAGAGAGAATCCCTAGGAGGGTTAAGTTGGCTGGACAAAATTGTTAGGGTTAGGGTTTGGGCACTTGACTAATGGGCTTTGGGCGTAGTCATAAATCAATGACTTAAAAATCACAAGCCATGACTTGTGGTCAAAATCCTTCCATTCAAACTCAAAATTCCTAATTGGTTTCCCTAACTAGAGTATGGTTAACTTAACTTAACCTAGGATCTCATATCTAGTCAAGTCCAACTTAACTAGGGTTAGGTCACAAAGTCAAAGCTAGTCAAAGTCAAGCTAGTCAACCATCATTCAAACAATTCCAAGATAAATTCTAAAAATTCCCAAAAATTCAAATAAATCCTAAAATGACCAAAATATCCTCTAGGCTAAAATGTACTAATCAAACATCCTAATCACATGGCTAGGCTCTAGGTCAACAGTCTCCAAGGTTACACTAGTCAAACACCAAAATTATAAGTCATGATTTAAATAGTTTAAAAATAATTAAAAATTACCAAAATCATATTATTAATTAAATATCATAATTAAATAAATTAAAATACAAAATTTCAAAATTACCCTTATTTTAGAAAATTGGGTGTTACAAGTCTACCCACCTTAGAAAAATTTCGTCCTCGAAATTAGAATGGTAGTAGTCCTTCTAGGTCAAACACCCCACAATCAGAGTCTCAAACATACCGTCAGATAATCGTATACGTCTGTCCAAAATCATGATACTCAGAATCTCTGTCATACCAGTGAGCAAGGCTACGATAATCACAGAGTCCTCAACTATGGTACATACCTCAAGAATTATGGTATTTAAAACTTTCGTATTGCCGCGCGCTTGGCAGCGAAAACCTTAAATTCCCACACCCGAGAAATACGTCCATAATCCGACTATATGTCCTCACGATGCCTGCTAGCATGACCCTAGAGGATTCTAAAATCTTATAATCGAGGCGACCTAGCCCATACGATTCATCTCAGAAGAAAATTAAATTATAATGAAACGCCAGATCAAACTTATCAACAATGAGAAAACAGATAGGAGTAGATGAAACTAAATTTCAAGATAGGTATAATGAGATAAGGTGGAAATAGAATCGAGAAGATCAGAACCTGCAAGTACCCCTCCTACTGCCTGAGCATCCTCGGCTGTCATGGCGAAAGCCCGCCCTGGTTGGCCTCCCCTGGCCTGCTGCTGATGCTGTACGAACATCTGCTGCTGAGTCTGCAATGGTGGTCCCCTCTGCTGCCCGACAGGAGCCCTAGCTCCTGGTGCTGTCTGAGTCAATGGTATCGGGTTTCTGGGATACCCTCTACACTGATGCTCCGCTGAACCGCAAAGCAAACACATGCCCAGCCTCTTCCTACAGTCGTCCCACCCATAGCCTTGCTTCTTGCAGAAGTTGCATACAGTATTCTGCTGCTGCCTGGGTGCCTGCTGATACAGTACCTGTCTCTGTCCCTGATGCAGAACAGGCCTCTGCTGCTGCTGCTGAAAGTGGACCGTCGGCTGCTGATACTGCTGCTGAACGTGCGGCCTCTTGGCCGGTCCTCCACTACTGCTGCCCCCAACTGAGTCTCGCCTCCTCTTGAACCTAAGCTCAAGATCATCCTCTGCAGCTAAAGCGTCCACCAGGATCTCTTTATAGGTAGCGCTACGGGCGTTCTTGGTGTAGGACTTGACCTCCTTTACCAAGCCCTTTCGGAACCTCCGGGCCTTCATCGTCTCTGACAAGTCATCCATAAATCTGCTCAGGCGGTAGAACTCTCCTGCGTACTCCTCCACAGACTGGTTCCCCTGGACTAGGGCCTCGAACTGGGTCTCGAGGGCCCCCAGCGCTGCGTCTGGAAAGAACTTCTCCTTGAACAGCTTCTTGAATGCTGCCCAAGTCTGTCCTGCTGTACCGAACCTCGGGTCGGTCTGGTACCAGGTACGGGCCAGATCCTGTATCATGCTGGCCGCTGCCTCTATCTGGAGCCTCGTCAGGATCTCAGCCAACCTGAAAATCTCCTCCATATACTCGATCCACTCATCGGCATACAAGATCCCCTCTGTCCCTCGGAAGTCTCTCGGGTGCATCTTCTGGAAATCTTGGATGCCCTTCTCCCGTGGCTGGTACGGCTGCAGGGCTGCCGCTGGCTGAGCTATGACTCTCTCTACCGCAGTCATTGCCAGCTCAATGCCTCGTGTGAGCTCTGCTGTCTGCCCCTGCTGCTGGGTCTGCTGACCCTCCATGTACTGCCGGAAGAAGGCTAACAGCTGAACGACGTCAACTGTCCCTGCAGGTGGCTGCTGCTATTGCTGAAGTACATCCGGAATCACCGGACTCGGCTCATGCCTCACAGGTGGAGGGGCTCCTCCGAAAGCTGCCGAAACGCCTACTCCAGCTGGCATGACTGGGGCTGCGGTACCAGGGGCTGGCTGCTGAGTATGAGAGGTGGCAGACCTCTCCTCGGCGTCCCCCTGGCCCTGGCGATGCGATCTCGTCTCAACCATCCTGGAGACACAGATCAAGAAATAATTGCTGAGAATGAGTCGAAATATCAAGGGAGGACAGTTATATTCAAGGGAGACAATAAGTAGCAAAATGTAGATGTACGGAATCTGAATGAGAGTTTTTCCTATTTGTGATTGAGTACCTTCAAAAATATCATAATCCTACTGCGGGCTGTAGTGATACTCTAGTTCAAACACCACTACATAATCTCGACCTGCATGGGCCACCACTAAAAACGTGTCACGACCCGCACCCACTGTGAGGGTACGAGAACGTAACAATGCCCAGCCTACGCCACAGTGTCGGTGGTAGAACGCTGTCCTAGGTCAATCATCTAACAATATAAAGGTACATGTACAGTATATACACTCCGAATGGAGGTGACATAGTAATATACAGTCTCAATCACATCTAAGCAGAATGAAAAGATAGGAAGATAGATAGATAAATACTGGAATGGAAGAAATATACATCACAGCAAGAGAGTCTAAGTGTCTGAAATAATATCTCAACAAACATCCAGAATACAGGTCCCACTACTGAATATGAAATAATATATACAATCAGATCTCAAAGACAGAATAGAAAACCTAGACAAGGGAGCCTCAGTCTCTAAGCTAGTGGATCAGGCTGGAAATCCGGGTCACACATGGCATCTACAGCTGTCCCATAGTAGGTGTCTACGCAGGCCTCATCCTCATCCTCTGTAATATTTTCAACAGGTCCAGTCAGGACGGGAGAGAGCACAAAACATCTCACGCAGTTCATATCGAGTTAGAAAATATAAAGCATGCAATAGAGTAAAGTACATGAAACGTTGAAAGAAGAAGGTATATAAAAAACAAAACAGTAGAGATTTGATAACAGGAAATATCTAAATATGATAAGTAAGAACTGTAAGGAACATGTGATTTAGAGTACAATCTGGTTATGTAAACGGGCTAGGTAAATACAATGGTAACTCCATTGTACGTGGGTGTACAATAGACATATACAATAGTTATACCATATTGTACAATAGGATTTGAGTACATAACCAATTCTACTCCCCTTCCCCAATCAATACACAAGGATCCACTCCAGTTACGTTATCTTGCACAATAGTGTACAATGTTATACAATGGATGTACAATATTATACAATAGATGTACAATATTATACAATAGTTGTACAATGTTATACAATAGAGTACAATGGTCTATTCCTAGAACTCATGTGATACTGAGAGTACAATATGCACAAGGGGTATACAAGGATATAGGTATTCAATAAATACAATATGGAAGTGAAACGCACATCACAATATGTATCTAGTGAATACAAAGGGATAACATCCCAAAAAGGAGATCCATATAGTACCAATCCGTGATAACAGTCGTGTCAGCATCAAGTACAGTAATCTAGAGCAAGAATATAAATCTATACAAGTATGAAACGGTCAGAGAATGTACTCGCCTGATAGCCTGAGTGTCTGAAAAGAATATACTGTCCGAGGAGTGGTGTCTGTCTCCTATAGAACAGTACAAGTCACTATGAGTCTAGAAATGATAATAAGATGCATTACAATGCATTCTAAATGATCTAGGTCAATCTAGGTCAAATCTAAGTCAAATCTAAGTCACACCAAGCTAAACTAGGTCATACTAAGCCCAACTGGGTCATACTAGGACAATCAAGGTCAAACAAGGTCACAGGAAATCAATCCAAGTCAAACTAGGTCAATCTAGGTTAAGGGTTGACTTACAGTTGACTTTTGGTCAAAAAGTCAACTCTGGTCAACTCTGGTCAACACGGAGTTAACCCTAGGTCAGACAAGTCACATGTTGACCAACTGTTGACTTTCAGTCAATTGGTCAACTCTGGTTTGGTTTCGGTCAAATCTGGTCGCTTAAAGGCTAAGTTTGACTCTCGGTTGACTTTTGTTGACTTTTGGTAAAAATGGTCAACCGACGTCAAAACTAGTCTATGAGCACCATATTTGATCATTACCAACCAAGGGAACCAAGTTCTAACTCTATCTCAGACTCCAAACTCAAATACCCTATTTCTATGTATTACCTACATTACCTTACCAAGGTAAATACCAATACCTTGTCCAATACCACTCTAACCTAGGAATACTAGCCTAGGCTTCCTAGGATAGCTAGATACTATCCTATACTAATATTACCTACCAAGAAAATCTAGTATTTAGGTCATCTAAGTCATCTTAGACCACTTGTCAAACACTTACCCATTACCTTACCTTGCACCATTCTCACATCTTCTAAACACTCACATACCCAAACTCATCACTCACTAACTCATATATATATATAACCATATATCTAAACTCATATAGGTTCTCCTATATAGACTCACACACACACTCAAATATAATGGGACACAAATATAGACTAATGTGTGGGTTCAAAGGGGTATTAAGTGGACTGATATGGAGGGTTTATTTGGTCAGGTTTGCTGCTATGAAGAGGGCTGCCCAATGTGCAAAAATTGGACTGATTTGGAAGGGTGTAAGGATGGTTTACATGGGCTGTTAAGAGGGTGAAATGGGTGGCTGATATGGAGGCTTGGAATGGCTATCATTTGGGGTATGTAGGGGGCTGTTTTGATGTGGATTTGGGGGCAGGTATATAGTGTTTAGGACTGATTTTGAGAGGCCAATTGTTGGCAGGTTGTAGGCCAAGGTATAGGGGCTGTTTTGGCAAGTTAAAGGACAGGTTTAGGACACTCTAGAGAGCTGGAAAAATGGTACTGTCTTGGCTAATTTGTGGATGATGTTGGACTGTCACATGGACAGCCAACATAGTGTAAAACAGGGCTGTTACATGGTCATGTAAGGCTGTACTATGGTGGTGATTTGTAGACTGGAAAGTGGGGGATTTAAGGGCTAGTTTGTGACAGGAAAATGGGGGCCTCTGGGTTACAGCTGCTGTCCAAATGGACAGCAGCTACTGCTGCTACTAGCTGCTGATTTCCAGCACTCCTCCATCCCCTCATCACCACTCTCTCACACCACTAAATCCCCTCTCCATACCACACACTCCACAACATACCCTCATCTATTTCCAACACAAACACACACTCATGTTCTAATACTAATCCCATACTCCCATTCTCCCTCTCAACCAATCTCTCAACACTTGCTATACACATCCACACACAACCAAACATGCTTAAAACCCAAGCACAGTTAGTTCAAGTATAGGAGAACAAATGTAGGGACTTAAACCTACATTTAAACAGTAATAAATAGGTTAAAATAGGTGTCCAAAATCGTATTTGAAAACTGGGAATTCAGGATACATGACACTGTTCAGAATTTGGGGTAAATTGACAATTGCCTATTGAAAACTCATTAAAACACAAAATAAAAAGTTGGTAATGAAAATATACAATATATAAGTGTCATACAACATAATGGTGTCCACCCAAGTGGACACGATGTGTCCAAACTGAATCAAGACACGAAACAGTGCACACAGGCACTATTTCAGTGCACACATCGTGCACGTGTGCACGCGTATCGTGCACACGACACAAGACACAACGTGTCTCGAGGTCACTAACCTAGGTTTGCCTAGGATAGGTCCTTATGTCTAGGTGTCTGTACTGGGTCCTAGTGTCCGCGTGTCTGACTTATAGACGCGTATCAGTGACACCCAAATCGACTGAACCTGTCAGTCTCGAATCAGTGCAGAGCCTCGTGCTCACTCGACACGACACGGGGACACGTGATACTTGACACACATGGTGTCGGTCATTGTCCCCTAGTGTGTGTCGAGTTTCACGTGTCCTTGTGCTGTGTCTAAAGAGAAATAGCCCCCGCACAACAGGACACGCGCACAGTCCCGCGCGCGCGCGCGCGCACTCGCGTGTGCGCGTGTCGAATACGACACGATGCGACACAGAGACACCCTCAGTCGTGAAGAATCGTGTAAGCGACAACAAATACTAATTTCCTATTCAAAAAGATTTCAAAAATAACACAAAAACTTCCTCTGTGGCATTTCCACAAACACAAAGAGCAGTGCACTGATACGTGTCCAGTTTGGACCCGAAAGGACATGAAAACTTAGGGTTTCCTATTCCTACTGTTAGGTTAGGTCTAGGGCTCCCTAATGATGCAAAAATCTCAGGATTCTATGGTGAGAATAGGAAGTTACCTCAAAGTATCAAAACCCCCAAAAACTCTAAAGAGATGTGCTCCTCTTGATGGTGAAACTCCTCCAAATTGATTTGAATCTGAGAATAAATTATAACAATAGCAAGAATACTCATATTAAAACCTATTGCAATTTGTTTGGATTAAAAAGGAGGAAAAATGGATTTTCTAGGGATTTTTGAAATAGGGAAAATACCTCTTTCTAAACTTGCTCCTTCCTAAAGAGGCTAGCCCTAAATTCTAAGAGATTATTTATAAGGGGGGAATCCCTATGAGGGTTAAGTTGGCTGGACAAAATTGTTAGGGTTAGGGTTTGGGCACTTGACTAATGGACTTTGGGCTTAGTCATAAATCAATGACTTAAAAATCACAAGCCATGACTTGTGGTCAAAATCCTTCCATTCAAACTCAAAATTCCTAATTGGTTTCCCTAACTAGAGTATGGTTATCTTAACTTAACCTAGGATCTCATATCTAGTCAAGTCCAACTTAACTAGGGTTAGGTCACAAAGTCAAAGCTAGTCAAAGTCAACCTAGTCAACCATCATTCAAACAATTCCAAGATAAATTCTAAAAATTCCCAAAAATTCAAATAAATCCTAAAATGACCAAAATATCCTTTAGGCTAAAATGTACTAATCAATCATCCTAATCACATGGCTAGGCTCTAGGTCAACAGTCTCCAAGGTTACACTAGTCAAACACCAAAATCATAAGTCATGATTTAAATAGTTTAAAAATAATTAAAAATTACCAAAAATTATATTATTAATTAAATATCATAATTAAATAAATTAAAATACAAAATTTCAAAATTACCCTTATTTTAGAAAACTGGGTGTTACAAGTCTACCCACCTTAGAAAAATTTTGTCCTCGAAATTAAAATGGTAGTAGTCCTTCTAATATTAAGACTGTTATCAGAGTATCAGTAATGTTAGGCTGGGTGTATCCATATACATGACTGACTGGATGGTAGGCTAAAAAGGGATATCAGAGTATCAGTAATGTTAAACTGGGTGTATCCATATACATGACTGACTGAATCAGTCTAATATTAAGACTGTTGTAACTTGATTTAGGATTGAGAGGAAACAGTGGTATTTTTAACCGTATTGTAACCTCCATTAACCAATTTCTTGGATTTTTGAATTTAGTATTTTTTAAAACTCTCAATTTTCTGAATCTCGAAAAACGTACAATTTCTAATTTTGAGAAAAACAATTTCGATCGTAATTGCTATCGGTCCTTGTTGGTCCTTGGTTTTGTAAAAAACTATTTATGCGAATTTATCCTATTGGAATTTTCTGTCCATTCCTTAAAATCAATAAGATTTAAATATTGTTCTATATGGAGAAACGTTTATTGAATTTCGAAATTTCAAAATACATTTTATTTACTGAATAAATGGTTGTTAAATATATATATAAATAATTAGTGAGTAAATTAGTATTATTTTAGTAATTAGAAATATTGGCTAAATTATCATTAGCCCATTTGTTAAATTAGTGTTAACTAGTAATTAATTTATTAAATTATAGCTAATATTATTTAGTACTAATTATTAGCAGATAAATCAGTTAGCAGTTAGCTTTATGTTAGTATGTTAGTTTTCCCTTAATAATTTTCTAATTTCTATTACATATACATTTCTAGGGTTTTCTCCAACCTACCCTATATATAGGCCCTCTTCCCAATGCTACAAGGAACTAATCCCTAGGTATTCATTTACAGCCGCCACCCCCATTTTTCCATCCCGACCTACTGTCTTTCTGGCCAAATCCATTGCTGCCATCTCTCCGACCATCGTCGGAGCTTGCAACCACCACTTCCCTCCAGGCCATTCTCGGCCAACACACGGCCATCGCCTCCACCGTGTCCACCCAGCTCTGTCACCTCCACCAAATAGTCACCACCATACACCACCACAACAAGCCACCTCCGCCACCACCAAGACACACCATCGCCGCCCCTGCCATCAAACCGTCGCCGCCACCACTGCCAAAACGACCATCCCGACATCCAACATTTTCGACCATCAACAACACCACCACCACCACCGATAGCCACCACCACCACCAAATCATAGAGAGAGAGAGTGAGAGAGAAGACCAGACCGGATCCCGTCGCCGCCGCCCCATCCACCCTGGTCGGCGTCGCCGACCGAATCGTCGGAGCCCCGACCTCCAGATCTGCCGTGCGCCTCCCGCCAGCGAGATCCAAACCATGAGCTCTGCCCTTCTTCGTGACGGTGAGCCATTCGCCCACGCCCCAGCCGTCGGGCGCTGCTCCGCGCCGGCGCAACCCATCGTCGCTCCGCCTGGCCACGAGCGGGACCTCCGCCGACCCCGGCGACGCGCTCCACCACCCACGTGTGCGAACTCCCCTCTGTGAGCCTCTCCATTCTTCTGAATTGGGGATCAGACCCCCCCTTTTCTGTGACATTAGTATATGTGTTATATAATAGTTATATATGTTAGTTTATATATTGGTTATATATGTTAGTTTATATATTGGTTATATATGTTAGTTTATACATTAGTTTATATATTAGTTAATATAATAGTTTATATATTAATTTATATATATTTATAATGGTGGTAGTAATGAGGATATTTATTATTATTTTTATAATTATTACTTACAAATTCTTGTTGGTATTACTCTAGTTAATAATTAGGATTTTAAGATTTATAATTACCATTAATATATTATTTATTGGATATTATGTATTTATTAGATTACTTATTATGTAATGGTTAGTAATTAATTTCCTAAACTTATTTTGGTGACGAAATATTATACTGGTTTGGATAAAATATTTTGGGAAGCCTATAATATTATTATAGTTTTTGTCAAATTAATATATGGTTTTAGCCTAAAAGTTTTATTATATTAAAAACATTCATTTCAAGTATTGGGCTAACTATAAATATTATAAAATATATTTACTAAGTTTTTAACCTAAATTCATATTTGACAAATAGGAATATTAGTACAGAAATAATTTTTGAGTTTTGAAATATTATCTAAAATATGTTGATTAATACAAATATAATTTTTAACATTATAAAGGATTTCAAAAATTATTATATTTATTTTAATTATATTTTTCCCTTGAAATTATAAATCATGACTATGATAGTCATTTCTATTTCTTGATTTGATTATAGTACCAAACCCTGATTTTAGACTTTTATATACCAACTAGGCTATTTGGACTATTCGGGACTCATTGGGACTGCCCGTGTCGTCGTCTGGGACCCTCTGTGGAGCATAGCATTGTACCTACCTCGTGTCGACACGTTCGTATCGTGCACGTCGACTCCAATCAAATCAGGTGAGTACATTCTCTGATCATTTCATATCTTGTTTAGGATTATATTTCCTGCTTTAGATTACTTTACATGATGCTGACACGTTGGAAACACGGATTAGTACTATATGGATCTTGTCGTACGATGTTATCCCCTTAGCGGATACATCGGGTATTTCGTGTTCGTGTACTTTATCGTGAGCATCGTGTACTCTTTGTATTCGTGACATTTGTGTACGAAATATGTGAAATCGTGTATATTCATGTATTCACATGACCTTCGTGTACAATAACATAACTTGGCTAGATCCTTGTGTATTGATTGGGGCGGGAGAGTAGAAGTGGTTATGTAATCAATCCTGTAGATTACTCGTGTACGCCCTCTTTAGATTACTTGTGTACAACATCGTGCTGTTTACATAACCATCTTGTGCTCTGAATCACTAGTCACTGTTAGTTCTCTATATACTATAGCTATTTACTTACAGTCTCTTTTTTTTTACATCATGTTGTTCTTCAGTTTCATGTATCTTACTCTCTAGCATGATTATATTTCCTAGCCTGTTATGATTTGTTGAGATGTACTGTACTCTCTTCCGTCCTGACTGGACCTGTTGATAAATTTTACAGATAGCTTGGAGGTTACCTGCTAGCCTAGAGGAGACACAGTAGAGGTTGGAGTAGATAGCTAGAGTTTTTTTATTTTATTTTTAGTTGTCTTGAGTTGTATTTACTTTATGGATTACTGTATTTAAAATTTGAGATGCTTTCTGGATTTGTGATATCTTAGACACTTAGACTTCTATCTGTTGTATCTCTTTGTGGATTTCAGTTTTATTTATCTATTTTTTTATCGTATTCCACCTTAGATGTGATTGAGACTGTATTCTGCTATGTCACCTCCATTCGGAGTGTATATACTGTACAGGTACCTTATATATTGTTAGCTGTTTGACCTAGGACAGCATTCTACCGCCGACACTGCGGCGTAGGCTGGACGTACCCATGTCTCGTACCCTTACTCTAGGGTGCAAATCGTGACACATTTTTAGTGGTGGCCCATGCAGGTCGAGTTTGTGTAGTGGTATTCGAACTAGAGTATCACTACAGCCTGCAGTAGGATTAGGATTTAGTTTTGAAGGTACTAAATCACAGTTAGGATTCCTTAAGAGATTCCTGGGATGACCCTTGAGAATCTCATTATAAAATATCTCAAAATTTGATTCTAATAGTTTATATTTATCTTTCTTGGTTAGTTAATGAATTTGATTTTTGGGTATCCATTGTTGATTTAATTTAATTTTTGTCAAGTTGAAATTATATGGGCTAGGTCATCTAAGTTATGGAATCTAGTCTTCTACAGTCACATTAGCCAGCATGGTAAGGACATAAAGTCTGACTTTGGATATATTTCTCGGGTGTGGGAATTTAAGGTTTTCGCAGCCAAGCTAGCGGCATCGCAAAAATTTTAAATACCATGATTCTAGAGGTATGTGCCTTAGTCGAGGACTCTGTGATTATCGTAGCCTTGCTTACTAGTATGACGAGGATTTAGAGTACCATGATTTTGGATAGACGCATATGATTATCAGATTGTACCTTAAGTACTTTTGAACATGTTTCCTCTATTTTTGTTTCAGTCTTCAAAAAAAATAATTATTGTTTTGTTTTGTTTTGCTTCTCATTATTTAACTTAGGAGTAGGAGTAGGAGTAAGAGTAGCTTAGCTGTTATTATAAACCATTGTGTAACTTCTTGCTATGAATTTCTTCATAATACAATAAATCGATAATTTTTGCTAGGCCTTATTTTGGATTTGATATTATAGTTCTGGTTTCAAAATGGTTCCTTCTTTTAAACAGATAAGCAGAACAGATTCTATTATCATTTTTCTTCCTGCCAATATTTTATTACCATCATTCTTTGTCTTATATAACTGTCCTGATTACATAAATTCTCTATCTCGTATCTAATTCTGTCAGCTATACTTTAAAACCCTTGAATCTTCATATCATTTTACCTGAGAAATGTTAAGGAAGTGACGTAAATCATCTACTTCGAAAATGACGTAATTGGTTATCATATGATAATTTTGTAGGAATCAAAATGTTGGATGTCAAATATGAAAAGTTTGAGATGAAGATGTGGTAAAGGTTTAGAATGAAATCGAGAGATAAATGTTATCAATTTAGAAACAATCACAGAATATTTTGGGTATGAATAATTCATAGATGTATTTCAAAAACTAATGAGGATATTCAAGGTCAACCTAGTTTTGAGAACTTAAAAAATCTTGGTTATTGATTCTTGGAAACTTTTACTCTGAGACTATGTAGAAATTTAGTAATAGAAAAGAGATTTAATTGTATTCCATGATTATACGAAATTGAACTAGCTATTGTAAGAGGGTGACTAGAGACAGAGAGAGCACAAGGATTTTAAGTTATAGGAATTATTTTTAGATGATTGGGGGAAAATTATAGAATTCAAAAAGGATAATATTTGAAGGTGAACGTTGAAGAAATATAAAGGTTGATTTATAAATAAGAATAAATTTCGTATGACATAGTGGTTTTATGGTTGAATAAATACGAGACTTGATTTAAACAAGTTCAAGGATTTCATAAACTGGATTTAGAGGGTTCAGATCTAAATTAGGACGAGGTGAAGGAATTTAAAATTTTGATTAAATGAATAAGTGTTGATACCTAAATAAGAGGAGGAAAATTATAGAATTCAAAAAGGATAATATTTAAAGGTGAACGTTGAAGAAATATAAAGGTTGATTTATAAATAAGAATAAATTTTGTATGACATAGTGGTATTATGGTTGAATAAATACGAGACTTGATTTAAACAAGTTCAAGGATTTCATAAACTGGATTTACAGGGTTCAGATCTAAATTAGGACGAGGTGAAGAAATTTGAAATTTTGATTAAATGAATAAGTGTTGATACCTAAATAAGAGGGGTATGCTTCGTGGAAAATGTTTTAGAAGTTTGGAATTTTGTCTATGGTGATCATGGTAAAGGTTTAGATGACTAAAGGTTATAAAATTTTGATAATAGTCATATAAAGGTTGATTTTTATATTGGGACTTGTGAGAGAAAAATAGGATTGGCAAATGATAAACTGATAGTATCAGAGAGAGATGATTAACTTGACTTTCGTATAAAATCTTTTCTTGTTTTCCCAAAAAGGGTTTTTCAATATTATTGAATCCTAGCTCCCTTAATCACGACCAATCGACCTTGATCATCCTTTCTTATCACATTAATGTCTTGGGTTCGTACTCAATTGAATCAAATTTAAATATGACCTGAATCTCCATCCTTGTATACTCGTGCTCAGACTTCGATGAACCTGTCCTCCGTATTACCCAAATCTTGATTACCCAGAATTGATCAACTTAGATCGTATCGCGACTAAAATTTCTTAATATTATTGTGATTGAATGTCAATGTTATTGACATTCGTTCTTTAAATTTTGATTTTGATTTTCTTGAGTAGTACCCCTTTATCGTACCAATAGTCTTGACCCTTGATCGTACTTAATTTATTTGAATTCCATCGTGACCTGGATCTCTATCATATGTTGCTCGTGCTCAAAAATCTTGATTTCAAATTTTTCGAACCTAAATTCAAATATTGATTAGCCTTGTTCTTCATCGTGTCAATATTTTAATTTTGATCGCAATCAAACTTCGATACCCATATCACTCGTGCATAAAACTCTGATTTATTCTTGAAAGTGACTAAATTCTGTTCCAATTGCGATTAAGTTTCGTACTAATCTTGATCGTACCGGAAATTGATGGTAGGTTATACCTACGCTACTACCATACTCTTCATCATACCTAAATACTATTCGACCAAGGTTAAACTGACTTTATCTTCGATCGTGTCGAACTAACGATTATGATCATGTTCGGATTTTAACACTGGTACCCAAACTCTTTTCTGACCATGATTTACTTCCTGATTATATCTGAACTCTTTGTGATTAGTCATGCCTAGATGACCTAGCATGACTAGACGACTATGAATCCTATGGTCGTGATTCTAACGATCATGACTATACGTACCAATTTTACCTCAGGATCGTGCTTGAAAATTTTGTTCTTGATCACGACTATCTGCTTTGGTTGTAAACCTTGTCATGTCATAAATTGAGTTATGATCTTGTCGGAATAAATATTCCCATTGTGCCTAAATGATTGATTCACTAGTCATTCGTGCCCAGTTATCACTCAGATTTTAATTTTTGCCACTATACTCTAAATTGTGCCTAAGAATTTTGACTTTCGATCACGACCATCTGGTGTGACTACAAAATTAGTCATATTAGAATCGAAAATTTACCATGCCTGAACAAATTTCTACTGTGCCTAAATGACTTGGATTCTTCCTAAATCGTGCCTATAAAAACCTTGATTCCGAAATCATGATTTTATCGCCATTCATAACTAAGCTTGGATCTTGATCGTACTTATACGACCCGGAGTCTGATTTTCATCAAATCTAACTACCGATCGTTCTATACTCGAATTTCGTTCTCCATTCGTTCCCTTAGCCGTGATTAAGATCATGACTAAATAACCTGAATTTATTCCTGATTTGTGTCTAAACAATGTTAATCATACTATGATTCTATCGTGTCAAATCAATAGTCGTGTTTAAACAATTTCGAGTTGATTATCTTGATAGTGTCATGGTCGTTGCCTTTTGATCGTGTCTGAGTTATTGCCTAAATTTCTATCATGTTTTAACTCCCTTGCCAACCTTTAATTTCGAGGACAAAATTTCTTTAAGGAGGGTAGATTTGTAACCTCCGTTAACCAATTTTTTGGATTTTTGAATTTAGTATTTTTCAAAACTCTCAATTTTCTGAATCTCGAAAAACGTGCAATTTCTAATTTTGAGAAAAACAATTTCGACCGTAATTGCTATCGGTCGTTGTTGGTCCTTGGTTTTGTAAAAAACTATTTATGCGAATTTATCCTATTGGAATTTTTTGTCCATTCCTTAAAATCAATAAGATTTAAATATTGTTCTATATGGAGAAACGTTTATTGAATTTTGAAATTTTAAAATACATTTTATTTACTGAATAAATGGTTGTTAAATATATATATATATATATATATATATATATATATATATATATATATATATATATAAATAATTAGTAAGTAAATTAGTATTATTTTAGTAATTAGAAATATTGGCTAAATTATCATTAGCCCATTTGTTAAATTAGTGTTAACTAGTAATTAATTTATTAAATTATAGCTAATATTATTTAGTACTAATTATTAGCAGATAAATCAGTTAGCAGTTAGCATTATGTTAGTATGTTAGTTTTCCCTTATTAATTTCCTAATTTCTATTACATATACATTTTTAGGGTTTTCCCCAACCTACCTTATATATAGGCCCTCTTCCCAATGCTACAAGGAACTAATCCCTAGGTATTCATTTACAGCCGCCACCCCCAGTTTTCCATTCCGACCTACTATCTTCCTGGCCAAAGCCATTGCTGCCATCTCTCCGACCATCGTCGGAGCTTGCTACCACCACTTCCCTCCAGGACATTCTCGGCCAACTTCGGCCAACACACGGCCATCGCCTCCACCGTGTCCACCCAGCTCTGTCACCTCCACCAAATAGTCACCACCATACACCACCACAACAAGCCACCTCCGCCACCACCAAGACACATCGCCGCCGCCCCTGCCATCAAACCACCGCCGCCACCACTACCAAAACGACCATCCCGACATCCAACATTTCTGACCATCAACAACACCACCACCACCACCGATAGCCACCACCACCGATAGCCACCACCACCACCAAATCATAGAGAGAGAGAGAGTGAGAGAGAAGACCTGACCGGATCCCGTCGTCGCCCCCCCCCCCCCCGTCCACCCTGGTCGGCGTCGCCGACCGAATCGCCGGAGCCCCGACCTCCAGATCTGTCGTGCGCCTCCCGTCGGCGAGATCCAAACCCCGAGCTCCGTCCTTCATCGTGACGGCGAGCCGTTCGCCCACGCCCCAGCCGCTGGGCGCTGCTCCGCGCCGGCACAACCCATCATCGCTCCGCCTGGCCACGCGCGGGACCTCCGCCGACCCCGGCGGCGCGCTCCGCCACCCACGTGCGCGAACTCCCCTCTGTGAGCCTCTCCATTCTTCTAAATTGGGGATCGGACCCCCCCTTTTCTGTGACATTAGTATATGTGTTATATAATAGTTATATATTTGTTATATATGTTAGTTTATATATTGGTTATATATGTTAGTTTATATATTGGTTATATATGTTAGTTTATATATTAGTTTATATATTAGTTAATATAATAGTTTATATATTAATTTATATATAGTTATAATGGTGGTAGTAATGAGGGTATTTATTGTTATTTTTATAATTATTACTTACAAATTCTTGTTGGTATTACTCTAGTTAATAATTAGGATTTTAAGATTTATAATTACCATTAATATATTATTTATTGGATATTATGTATTTATTAGATTACTTATTATGTAATGGTTAGTAATTAATTTCCTAAACTTATTTTGGTGACGAAATATTATACTGGTTTGGATAAAATATTTTGGGAAGCTTATAATATTATTATAGCTTTTGTCAAATTAATATATGGTTTTAGCCTAAAAGTTTTATTATATTAAAAACATTCATTTCAAGTATTAGGCTAACTACAAATATTATAAAATATATTTATTAAGTTTTTGACCTAAATTCATATTTGACAAATAGGAATATTAGTACAAAAATAATTTTTTGAGTTTTGAAATATTATCTAAAATATGTTGATTAATACAAATATAGTTTTTAACATTATAAAGGATTTCAAAAATTATTATATTTAATTTAATTATATTTTTCCCTTGAAATCATAAATCATGACTATGATAGTCATTTCTATTTCTTGATTTGATTATAGTACCAAACCCTGATTTTAGACTTTTATATACCAACTAGGCTATTTGGACTATTCTGGACTCATTGGGACTGCCCGTGTCGTCGTCTGGGACCCTCTGTGGAGCATAGCATTGTACCTACCTCGTGTCGACACGTTCGTGGCGACACGTTCGTGTCGCGCACGTCAACTCTAATCAAATCAGGCGAGTACATTCTCTGATCATTTCATATCTTGTTTAGGATTATATTTCCTGCTTTAGATTACTTTACATGATACTGACACGTTGGAAACACGGATTAGTACTATATGGATCTTGTCGTGTGATGTTATCCCCTTAGCAGATACTTCGGGTATTTTGTGTTCGTGTACTTTATCGTGAGCATCGTGTACTCCTTGTATTCGTGACATTCGTGTACGAAATGTGTGAAATCGTGTATATTCATGTATTCACATGACCTTCGTGTACAATAACATAACTTGGCTAGATCCTTGTGTATTGATTGGGGCGGGGGAGTAGAAGTGGTTATGTAATCAATCCAGTAGATTACTCGTGTACGCCCTCTTTAGATTAATCGTATACAACATCGTACCGTTTATATAACCATCTTGTGCTCTGAATCACTAGTCACTGTTAGTTCTCTATATACTGTAGCTATTTACTTACAGTCTCTCTCTTTTTACATCATGTTGTTCTTCAGTTTCCTGTATCTTACTCTCTAGCATGATTATATTTCCTAGCCTGTTATGATTTATTGAGATGTACTTTACTCGCTCCCGTCCTGACTTGACCTGTTGATAAATTTTACAGATAGCTTGGAGGTTACCTGCTAGCCTAGAGGAGACACAGTAGAGGTTGGAGTAGATAGCTAGAGTTTTCTTATTTTATTTTTAGTTGTCTTGAGTTGTATTTACTTTATGGATTATTGTATTTGAAATTTGAGATGCTTTCTGGATTTGTGATATCTTAGACACTTAGACTTCTATCTGTTGTATCTCTTTGTGGATTTCAGTTTTATTTATCTATTTTTTTATCGTATTCCACCTTAGATGTGATTGAGACTGTATTCTGCTATGTCACCTCTATTCGGAGTGTATATACTGTACAAGTACCTTATATATTGTTAGATGTTTGACCTAGGACAGCGTTCTACCGCCGACACTACGGCGTAGGCTGGACGTACCCACGTCTCGTGCAAGGACTGTTAACTCAAATGTCCTATGTTAAACTAATTTACCTTTAACCTGGGAACTAGGTAAATGGTTGATTTAATTGTTAGAAATAGGATCCTATAGTTCTCAGTTTGAGGACTGAGCAAGGAATCTGGCTTTAGAAGTTTATGCATTTTCCTTCTGAATTTTGTGAAGTTATAGTGTGGAGTTTTTTTTCCATGTTTTGTTCCTGATAGAAGAGGAATTTTATCCATTACTAAAATGGATATTTGTAATCATTTAGAATGATAGGTTTCTCCATTTGAAGTGTATATGGGGACTGTATGTTTAGCTATTTGTAGTAGTCTAGTTTTCATTAAGGGATAACCGAATGTGTATGCAAGAATAGACTCTAGGAAGTTAGAATTTGTTATCAGTTTTTAAATAAGGAAATTAGGATGTTCAGATTGTTGTTAAGATTGGATTTCATATTGGGCTGAATTTGAACTCATATTGAACTGGAATGAGGATGATAGTGTCCTGGTATCAGCTGTGTATTGAACTAGATATTGGACTGGTATTTGACATTAGGACTGGCATATAGATTTGTGTATAGACTGATATTTCACTGGGATAGAAATGTACCTAGGACTGATGTTCCAGTTCTACCAAAACTAATTTATCAACTGTAAATTAAGTGGGTCATTGAACAGAGTTTCTGAATACCTATAGGGCTGATATCTGAATATATATTTGGTACTGTCCCATGTTAGACTAATACCAGGATGACATGGTGTCAGTTTTTACAAACTGAATTGCTATGGTATCATGATTGGACTGAAACATGAATTTCATACTAGCATTTGATTCTCCTGAAAACTGAGGAATCAAACCACAAGCTATGGATAGTAGGTCATTGACTGATAATTGATTAAACATTTGGACTGATAAATGATTTGAGTGTGGATGGATTCACTCCTTGTGATTTATTGAGCTAATAATTAGATTGATGAAGGACTTGTGATTTACACATGGGGTTTGCAGTCTGAAATTGGGCCATGGAAATCAAGTTCCCATTTGTTACTGCTAGGTTAGTTTCTGCATAGGGAACAGTCCCATAGCATATATATTAGACTGGACTATGTACCAGTCCTACTGATCTGAGCTATTCAAGTGATCTCAAAACCTGGGTTGTATCAATCCTACTTCAGAGTACAACCTTAGGTACTGCTTTGAAGACAATCTAAAATTTGTTAGTTATGGTATAATAAATGGGGTGTTATGAATCAGAACAGTATTCCCAGAGGAAACCTGAGATTAGGAGATGACTGATATTATTTAAGCATTGTATTTGAGATAAATTCAAGCCATGTTTCCAACTGAATAGGATATGGAATGTCGGTAGATGGGTCAGCTCAGTAATAAGCTATTTGATTAAACCTTAGATAGGTTTACTGGTATAGGTTACTGACAATAGGAGCAATCTATTGTTTGTCCTGCAAGTTGAGTTTGAGAAATGATATTGTGGAACCAGAGTATTCATTCGAGTATCATTAAATTAGTGAACTGTAGGCTAAGGTTGCATCATTGCTCTTATATTTCTTTTCTGAACCTGGTGCAGAATAGACTGTAGTAGAGGTTGTTCTAATATATATAATTTTGATTATGCACTATGGAAGTTACATCAGGAGGAGCAATGTTTTCTGAAATATAGACTGTAGAATGGACCTTGGTAAATTCATGGATTGCCTAGGGAATTTGGTTGATTTCAACTGAATTAAGGTTTTACTGAACTTGAGTATTGCTTACTAGTGCTACCACTGAGTATAGGCAGGACCATATACTCTTGAGAGTATGCATATACTTCAATATCAATTGATGATGGATTGAGGTTTAGTTGAATCCTAATTCTGGGATCATGATGAGTAGCCTAATTAGGGATTAACCTATTTCAGTCTTAAATCAAGACTGGTTTACTACAGAGCTCAAGTTAAGGATTGACTGTAACAATGTCTTAGTTGAGCTGAGTTGTAACAGCCTTGTTTAGGGACTGTCCTACATCAATCCTGTTTAGGACTGAACAGACTATTAGTTGCCTAAGTTTATTTAGCTAATATTATAGTTATATGCCACTATATTTTAGGATATTTCTTATGGCAGTTATAAGAGCAAACATGGTAAGTAATATTAGAGGGGTTAGATGACCAAGCCTATGAACCCTAGAATGCAGTAATTAGTTAGTTTAATAATAAGTGTTAGCATTATAAATATATGGTTTTGACTAGAGAATTATATTTAATCAATTGTACCAATTTAACAGGAGGATATCCAGCTCTACTACATTTTCTCGATCCCCCTGCGCAAGGTAAGTATACTCCTCGGATTTGTTCATTTCTCATGTCTTATATATTCATCCTTGAATCTCCTTGATTGACACAATGTATCACGGTATTGTCTGGTTTCATGTTTCATGTATTACTTGTGTCTGGGAGGGGAAATACTATAGATATGTGATCAAACCCTGTTACTATTCACGTGAATAGCTTGGGTTCCGCATCGTGCACACGGGACCAAAGTCGTACCATTTCATGTTCATTGCATCTACCCAAGCCGATCACACAATCTAGAAGTATTTTAATATTGTACATGTCAGGATTCAGGTTATATTTCAGGATTCATGGTTGTATTTCATGTTCAGGTTGTACTTCATGTTCAGGTTGTATTTCATGTTCAGGACTCTTACCATGTTCCCTGTATTTGCTTTCAGTATTTCCTGTTCAGTTTCATGTCTTGTCTCATTTCTCATTCTTTATATATATATATTTCCTGTTTTTTGTTCATACCATGATGTTTATGTTCATTTCCTTGGATATATTTAGCTCCGCTCCTGACTAGGATATGTTGCAGGTGTACTTGCAGAGTACCATTCTACTCTATGGGCCAGAGCCCAGGATATTAGCTGAGCAGGATGAGACTTAGCTTGAGGCTTCAGGTTTAGACTATTTAGCTTTACTTCTAGATATTGTCTTTAGAGTTCATAGCATTTTTTATTCCTGTGATTCTGGTACCTTTATGAAGTCTAGATTTGTAGATTATGGTGATTTTTCTGGATACGTTTATAGATTCAGTGATTTTACTTATCATGATTATCTGGTTAGATTTTCCTAGATTGGTACAGCTAACTTCGTCGTGTCTAACGACGAAGGCTGGGCGTGTCCGACTCGTGTCCGATTATTCGAGAGCAGGTCGTGACATGTTTTTAGTAGTGGCCCATGCAGGTCTATCCTAATGGTACCTAAGTTTTAGCGCACTATTAGGGGACTTGATTACACTAGGAAAACTTGATCACAGCATAGGAAAATCAAGAAATAAGGGTATATCAGGTATATCAGGTATATTGATATCAATAAACACTTGTTGTTTCTAGGTTTAGGACATTTAACAGTTTTCTGTTTTTAGATAGTTCAAAGCACGCAACATCGTAACGATTGATCTGCCTACACTTGAGGGTTCCGAGCTTCCATTACCTTCTATCACTCTACTATCCCCATGGGTAGTACGCAGTTGACGAAGATGTTTTGAAGAGTTCCTTGACACCCAGAGGGAGCAGGCCATCATTTTCTAAGCCAGACTTGTGGATACACACTCCGAGCCAGGAGGGACTTCTGATTTCTTCAGATCCTTGGACTTCCCCGACACCGATTGCATATCTTGCACCGAGGAGCAGACCGCAAACCTGGAGCCGCCACTGAAGAACATCCAAGCCTCTGAGGATCCGACTCCTCTGATCCCGAATGTAATGCAGACAACATAACGAGACTGGAAGCTGAAACTCAGAAGAGACATGAAGACTTATAAGCGAAATAGCAGCTATTATGGATTCGCGAAGCGTCGCCACACTCAGACATTGCTTCTTCAGCCCAGCGGAAGGTTCAAATTCAGATCCAGTCGACGATCATTTGCAGTTCTGCCACCTCCCAGGACACCACTATGAAGAGTGCCACAAAAGACGGAGACTATATTTGTACTACGGATCGCCTGCCTACCAAGTCAAGGAATGCTCGAAGATCGCTGATCACACTGCCCAAGGATGAATATGAGGAGCACCAAGACTGCAGCAAGGGGATCCGCCTCTCCAGATTCAGCAATCACATGGAGCACTACCGTAGGGACCAGCCTACGTCAGGACAGTTGAGGAAGATTGAAGAGACTCTAGTCCCGGAGGAGTACTGAAGATAGACTGAAGACAGAAGGCTTCTTTTGCATGGTTGGAGAGAACCATGTATCTCGATTCGTAATCCAGTCTTCCCTTAAAATTTCTCTTAGCACTTAGATCATTTCTTGCAACTTCTCGTTTCCTATTTTTGAAACCTGGGATGATATTCGAAACTTATTCCGAGATATTGTTTCCTATTCAGTAAACATGTTTCATATCCACAATTCGATATTGTTTGAAATCTACTACTCGATATTGTTTGCCTATTTCCTTTGATGATTTCGATTTTCTAATCGAGAGTTGTTGTTCACTACCTGTTTCGACCTTGTCTCCTACCCAAGATTTTGCTTGTTTTTGGGATACTTGTTCCCACTTGTTATTGATATTTTGATTCGCTAATCAAACTTGTACTAATCAAGATTTATTCCTACTTGAAATATCATTCTGAAATCGTGTTTGAATCTTCACTTCTATTGATGCTTGTTTGAGATGTTGTTTCTTAATTTGACATTATTCGGGACCCGCTTTCTATTTACAACTTTGTTTACCATTGAGATTCGCTTGTTTCATATTTTACTACTATAATACAGCAATTTGGCGACGGACGATTAGCGACGGATCAAATCCGTCGGCCATAGCGACGGTCTCGCGACTACCTTGTGATGGGCTACCGTCAGAAAACAATAGAAATTTTTTTTTATTTTTTTGCGTCAAAATCAGTCGCACATCCGTCGCTCATTTGACGAAACTTTAGCGACGGATTCATGTCCGTCGTTAATATGTCGCACATTGTGGCGGCAAAATCTAAAAAAAAAATGGCGCGCTAAATTAGCGTCTATCTAGCGACGGACGTTCCGTCGGTAATCTAGTGGGTATTTAGCGACTACCTACCGACGGATATATCCGTCGGTAATCCGTCGCTAAATACTGTAACCTAACTTAAATTGAACCGACGGGGGGGGGGGGATTTTTTATTCCCCCCAAAAAGCCTCTCTCTCTTCCCCCCCCCCCCCTCTCTCTCTCCGGCGAGCTCTCTCCGACGGGTCACATTCTCCGGCGAAGCTCTCTCCGACGGGATATCTCTCTCTCAGGTATGCTCTCTCTCTCTCTCTCCCTCTTCCTATATCTCTCTCTGTTTAGCATAACATATAGGATTTCGGGTTGGTATGGGGGGGTCGGCTTTCGCTGGGGCCGGCGTGGTGGGGGGGAGGGAGTGGGGGCGAGGGGGGAGGTTGTTGAGGGCGGGGGAAAGGGTAAGGTTTAGCGTTTCGGGGCAGGGGTAGGGTTTCGGGTGGGGGGGTGGGCCGGCTGTCGCGGGGGCCGGCGGTGATGGGGGGAGGGAGGGGGACGGGGGGTGGATGGTGTTGGGTGCGGGACGGGGACAGGGGTAGGGTTTAGGGTTTGCTGTCGGGGGGTGAGGGGGAGGGGGATGGGTGTTTGCTGTCGGGGGGGAGGGGTGGGGTGGGGATTTGCTGTTGGAGGGGTATGGGAGGGGGAGGGTTTGCTGTCCGGCGGGGTAGGGGAGGGGGTGGGGGGTATCGGTGGTTTTGGATCGGACCATTCCTATGAGTATCGGTGGTTTCGATTCGGAGTATCAGATCGGGGGAGGGGGTATAGGTGATTTCGGATCGGACCTATCCTATGAGTATCGGATCGGAGGAGGGGGGATATCGGAATCAGAATCGGTATCAGACCGATACTGACCGATACCGGTACAGTTTGGCATGTCCCGCTCCGATACTGACCGATACCGATCCGATACTGTCCGATACTGATATAGTTTGGCATGTCTCGGTATCGGTATCGGACTATCCCTATGAGTATCGACATTGGGGGTATCGGTAATATCGGTGGTTTCGGATCGGAGTATTGGATTTTTTGGTATCGAAAAACAAATAGGTATTAATAAATTATTAATATTAATAATTTATTAAAGTATCGGCCGATACCGATACCGATCGGACCATTCCTATGAGTATCGGTGGTTTTGGATCGGTGTATCGGATCGGGGGAGGGGGTATAGGTGGTTTCGGATCGGACCAATCCTATGAGTATCGGATCGGGGGAGGGGGGTATCGGAATCGAAATCGGTATCGGACCATTCCTATGAGTATCGGATCAGGGGTATCGGTAATATCGGTGGTTTCGGATCAGAGTATCAGATTTTTTGGTATCGAAAAACAAATAACTATTAATAAAGTTGACTCTCCTCCGACATAGTCCCTGCAGCCATTCGACTGGCGAGGCAGAAATTATGTAAGCGTAGATAAAGTTGACTGTCCTTCGACCCTCATCCCTCGGCAATGATGAAATGACAACCTATAACTATATCTTATAGTAGTAGATGATGTCTTAGTATTACATTATGTGAGTTCATCTTGATTTTGTTACATTCTTCAGATACTAGATACGATAAGAACATATACTACACCATATATACAGAACATAGATGATTCACACTAATGTATGCTAGAATGAATTTTTGGTTGTGTTCTGAGCCATTCGTTCCCATACTTGGCAATTAAGCATGTGAAATAGAACTGATTATGTTTAGTTTATCTTACGATACAGATTTTTACATCCAAATTGAAATGGATCGTTACTTCGTTGATCGTACAAGGATGTACTAGCGG
Organism: Iris pallida; assembly: GCA_029216955.1. Taxonomy (NCBI): domain Eukaryota; kingdom Viridiplantae; phylum Streptophyta; class Magnoliopsida; order Asparagales; family Iridaceae; genus Iris; species Iris pallida. Next base: position 177,198 of record JANAVB010039217.1, on the reverse strand, counting down.
ATCAACCTCCTGGACCGTAGGTACTTATAAGTATTGACCGTATCGGATTAGTATCGATCTATAGTATCGGATTAGTATCGATCTATCGTTTTGGTATGGGCCGTATCAGTTGGTATTGGTCTTAGCGAATTGGTATCGTCCTATCCGATATGTATCGGCCGTATAGCTAGGATTCGTATTGGCCTTATCAATTTGGTATTAGTCATATCCGATAGGTATCGGCCGTGTTGGATTAGTATAGACCATTTCGGATTAGTATCGTGGAAGGTTTAGTAACAACTGCACTTGGATTTCTCTCTTCTAGAGCTAGATTACCATTGCAAGAGAGTCACGAGAGCGTAGCTGGCTAGTTACAGAACATACATACTTCCTTTTCAATCTCGCTTTTCCTGATGGAAAAGGAAGCATGTATGTTACTATAACTGGCCAATCACGATCTGGTGACTCTCTTGCAATAGTATTTTAGCTCGAGAAGAGAGAAATCCAAGTACAGTTGTTACTAAACCTTTCACGATACTAATCCGAAATGGTCTATACTAATCCAACACGGCCGATACCTATCTGATATGACCGATACCAAATCGATAAGGCCAATATGAATCCTAGCTATACGGACGATACATGTACATATCGAATAGGACGATACCAATTTGTTAAGGCCAATACCAATCTGATATGTCCTATACCAAACCGATAGACCGATACTAATCTGATACACTAGATACTAAGTACATTCGACCTATACCAGCGGATCCACCAATTACTGTACGATAGGCCCAACGTCTCCAGTTACATCCGGTTGTTGGTGAGTACATGATTACATAGTAATTCTGTTAGTCTTGTGATACAGATTTTTACTCTCTCATGCTATCACAACTTTTCCAGTACTGCTCCCTCTAATGATGATGAACGCAAAAATCAAAGACCCCCCTCTCCTTTCTCACTCTTCACAGTTCTCACAACAGGAAGGTTCAGTGCTTTCTAGTTCTCTTCCATCCATGCTCTGGACCCATCTGCTCCTCCCTACTTCCCTTCTTCTTATTTGACTCTCTCAGCCACATATGGCTCAAGTATAGAGTCGGGGGAGAAGAAGTAGGCAGAAAGAGGAGGGGGAAGCAGCACAGCCGGCGGCATGACCTAAAGGAAGTACGGAGGTTTTGCTGGAGGTGTTGGCAATTTTTTCAGGATGGTGTTGAGGAGCAAGTGTAGAGTCGGCCGAAGGAGCCACGGCTTCCTTCGGCCGACTCTACACTTGCTTCTCAACACCATCCTGGAAAAATTGCCAGCACCTCCAGCAAAACCTCTATACTTCCTCCAGGTCATGCCGCCGGATGTGCTGGTTCCCCCTCCTCTTCCTGCCCACTTCTTCTCCTCCGACTCTACACTTGAGCTGGATATCGTATGTGGCTAAGAGAGTCAAATAAGAAGAAGGGAAGTAGGGAGGAGCAGATGGGTCCAGAGCCATGGTGGAGGAGATGAGAAGGCTCCCAAGACTCCCCGAGGTGAATATCATATGTGGCTAAAAATTTCGATAAACTTCTTATTTTTTTTATAATTTGAATAAATTTCTTTACCCTATATGAAAATTTCTGTTCTCAGAGAGATGGCTCCCAAGACTCCCCGAGGTGGTGCTACTAGCCGAGGAAGGGGCCGAGGCAAGGAACCCTTGGAGGTCGACACGGAGGAAGTCCATGTCGTCAAACAAGAGCGGGTGACTGTTAAGGAGGAGGTGTTACCAAAGGTCGAGGTCAAGGAAGAACCGATGACCATCAGGAAAAAGATTGCTCCCAAGGTTGAAGTTAAGGAGGAGCCACCGTCAGAGAGTAGTAGCATCGGGACCGACCCTCCTGTCCCTACAGAAGACCTCAACCAGATTGAGCCTTCGTATGCAAAGTGGCTGATAGAATGGTACATGCCTCAACGCAACTATGATCCCTGGCTGTGAGGATTCATCGTCTGACTTGCGGTCTTTACTGAGGCTAAAGTCGATTTTTTTTATTGAATATTGAATATTTGTGTTTAAATATTGAATATTTATGTATTTTGTGTGAACAATTTGAATGCTTGGGATAGTTGTGTGTTGGAATTGTTTGTGTGTTTTGTATATTGGAATATTTGTGTGTTTTGTATATTTGTGCTTGAGATATTTGTTTTATTGAATATTGAATATTGAATATTTGTGTTGTGTATATTGGAATTGCTTGGGATTATTTGTGTGTTTGGTATATTGGAATTGTGTATATTGGGAATGCCCAGCTTTATGCTATTTTTTTCAAAATATTCCCAGATACCGACGGACTGGCGGCCAATTTCTGACGGACTATCCGTCGCTAACGGGAGGATTCCCAGTTAGCGACGGATGGGCGACTAAAACCCGACGGATTATCCGTCGCCAAGGTCCTGGAATTATGAAAGATTTCCAGGAGCAGGTCGACGGAATATCCGTCGCTAACCCGCCGCTAATTCGACGAGGTTTGTGACGGATTAACGACATATTTTGCGTATCGGAAACCCTCTGATACGCGTTTAACGACGTTTTAGCGATGTATTATCCGTCGCTAATTGTATGAATATATTAAAAATTTAAACTGTCGAAGTTGACGGGAAGCGGTCGGCTTGCGGTCGCTAAAAGTTTTTATTTTGCCAACGGAAAACCGTCGCTAATTAGTCGCAGAGCGGCGGACTAGCGACGAGCTAGTTTTAGCGACGAGGTTATTTCCGACGGATTTTTTCAGCCCGTATCCGTCGGAAATCCGTCGGCAATGTGAATTACCGACGGATTTTCGACGGATAGGGCCGTCGCTAAATCGTTGTATTTTAGTAGTATTTACGATCCAATACCTTGTTTCCTATTGGAACCTGTTTTCTAATCACTATACGGAACCTTGATTCCTCGTTGAAATTTCTATTCGAGATTTTGTTTCTTATTCACTACTTTATTGATACTTGATTTTCTATTTTTGACTGTACTGGAGATTTTGTTTTCCATTCGGATTTTGCTCAATTTTATTGAAACTTGTTTCCGATATGAGATTTTATTCTTTATTTTTAAAAAAAATTCTCCTATCTGATACTTTGCTTTTGTTCATCCTTCGAGACTCTGTTATTCCTTCGGGATAACGTCCCACATATGGAATCTTGTTACCATTCCAGGTTTTATTTGAGGTTTCGGTTACCATTTGAAACTTTGTTGACTGTTGAGGTTTGAAAATTTCCTTGTTGCCTTCTTGTACTCACTATTCCTTGATTGGATCTGTTGCTGCTTCTTAGTACCTAATAAATCCTTGTATTCTAACAGGCAGATAATACCATTTTTGTGACTTGGACTATGAGAACCCATTTTGAACTCTTGAATTCTTTTTGAAATTCCTATGTATAAGGTCGAGAGACTACTCAATGACCTACTAGGGCATGGCAGTTGCACACTGCAATCATTATCTAGATTATGGAGACTAAGGGTTCACTGCAGCCAGCAGCGCACTGGCGAGGCAGGAACTTTAAGTTGAAATAATTTCAGGTATTTGTCGGTTTTCGAGTATTATCGAGACTTGTCCAATTTTTTTTTCATATTTGATCTCTTGAGTTGTTTCGTTAACACTTGTTTGGATTGATAAAGTTGGTAGAGTGTTCAGTGACATATCGTTGTTTGAGTCATGGAACTGAATGTTCGCTACAGCCAGATGTACACTGGCAAGGCAGGATTCTAAGTACAGTGATTTCAAATGACTATATGTTTTCGGACACCCTGGAGACTATTTCTTTTCGTATGATTATTGATATTCGAAAATCGCAAATCCCTGTACGTTTTCCTTGATTTGATAGTAATACCTTCCGAGTAGTCCATCTGATTTTTCAAATCGACCGTTGCAAATTCTCTTCTTACATTTTATTGTCGGATCATTTGACTTCCTAGACTTGGATTCTATTCCATCAGATGTTATCATATCTATATTTTGATCATGTTTTGTTTAAACTTCGATCTGATCATATCTATCTAACAGTGATTCTCCTATCGTGCTAAAATTTTAATCATGCCAGGAAGATAGTGCCCTCACGACTCATCCTCTAAATTGTAATTAAAATTTATTCCACTTCATGACTGTTTTGATCTTCGATCTTTGTCAAGCGTGATATCTCAAACTTCTTGTGTGTACTTGGTCTCAAGGCTCAGAGCGTCATGGGATAGGCAGAAGCACTGGGCGGACAGCAGCATACGGCCACTGGAGTTCGCAGTTGGAGATAGAGTATTCCTGAAGATCTCACTGACTAGAGGCGTCATCAGATTTGGCAGAGGCGGGAAGCTCAGTCCGAGTTACATCGGACCTTTCGATGTGACGGCATAGATTGGCGAGGTGGCGTATCGACTAGCGCTTCCAACTAGCTTGGAGGGAGTGCACGACATTTTCTACGTGTCCAAGCTTCGACGCTACATTCCTTATCCGAGCCATGTGGTGGACTACTCAGAGTTAGAGGTGGGTCCCAGCTTGACCTACGAGGAGCAGTCAGTGTAGATTCTTGATTGGAGAGAGAAGCGCCTGTGGAACCAGACTATTCTACTTGTCAGAGTCATGTGGAGGCACCACTCTCCGGGAGAGTCCGCATGGGAGCGCGAGGATGAGATGAGGGAGTGCTACCTAGTTTGTTTACTTGATTGTATTCTGATTTTTTTTATTTCAATAAATGGCTTGTGTTGAATTTTCCTTGTGCTTTTTTGAGATTTAATTCTGTTGTCTTTCAATTTCGAGGACGAAATTTTTTTTAGGGGGGAAGATTTGTGAGCCTACTTCCCAGATTTTTATTATTATTATTTTTAAATGTTTTAGCTATTAATTTCAATGGAAGTTATATTGAATAATTAACCTTGGGTTATACTAGGTATTTCTGTTTGGGCTCCTCAGCCCAAACACATCATTGTTCTCTTTTTAAAAAAAAATGATGAGTGTGCATAATACTTAAGAGAGGGCCAGTCCATTATTTAGAGTTTTCCTAATCAAATGAGGAGAAGGACTGTAGCAGATTTGAAATTTTTAACAGACTCTTCTTCCCTTTTCCTCCTAACAAATTTGTCAAAGCAAATTTTCCCGCCAGTGGTTAGCTTAATCCCCACGCCACTACTCCTAACAAGCTCTATAAAATCTCTTCCCTTTCCATTTGTTCTAGCAATTCTTCAAGCAAGCTCAGCATTAATGGCGACTTTCTTCTTCGATGGGCAGTAGGCAGGACGACAGATCTCGACGGTGTTCCAAGCAATGATGGCGATCGAGTGATCATCTCAGTAAGCATATCATCTGTTCGATCAAACTCTATATTCATAATCAAGCAAATTCTCAATTCCTTCTCCTTGAATGATCGAATCTTGTAGGAATTTGGTTCGTGATCAATTGATCGAACACTCCTTCCCTGTCTAGAACAAGAGCAGTTGGTGAGTTTCCGATCTAAGGATTTGAATCTCGAATTTATAAATAATATGATTCAACTGTAATTGATTCTCTTCTTAGAATCTTTTGTGTAATGGATCAACGGATCGTGCTTCATTGGGATCAATCTGAATATTGAACCAGTTCTTCCCGTAAGTACAACTGTTTCCTGATGATTCCTAACTAACTCAAAGTTATGATACTCTTCTTCATTTTTCATGATTTATGTGTTTGTATGAATGTGTGATCAGAAATTGGATTGTTTTGGATCGAAAGGATTGGATCTAATCTTCTAAACTCCCAGTTCTTCTTCTGGACACAACTTATACCAGGTAATACTTTGTTCTTCTTGACGAGTGATATTCTGGAAATTCATCCAGTTAGTACAGCTAAATTAGAACTAGTACTTTAGAACTGAGATTTCCTTATTCAGGACATCTGAATTTTGAATCAGTGATTCAACATATCTAACCTTCAAGCCTGGACTTAGGGGTGGGGGTTTGTGAACTGAAACAGGATGGACAATAACTGTTAGCATAAGACAACCCTTAAAAATATTTTAGTATAGAAGCTCTATGTTATTGTTTGGTTCTTTGGATTTATTGGTGATTCATACAAACTATACAGGAATGAATGGTAGGCTAAAAAGGGATATCAGAGTATCAGTAATGTTAAACTGGGTGTATCCATATACATGACTGACTGAATCAGTCTAATATTAAGACTGTTATAACTTGATTTAGGATTGAGAGGAAATCAATGGTATTTTTAACCGTATATATTGAATTACATTTCAGGACTGTTAACTCAAATGTCCTATGTTAAACTAATTTACCTTTAACCTGGGAACTAGGTAAATGGATGATTTAATTGTTAGAAATAGGATCCTATAGTTCTCAGTTTGAGGACTGAGCAAGGAATCTTGCTTTAGAAGTTTATGCATTTTCCTTCTGAATTTTGTGAAGTTATAGTGTGGGGTTTTTTGGCCATGTTCTGTTCCTGATAGAAGAGGAAGTTTATCCATTACTAAAATGGATATTTGCAATCATTTAGAATGATAGGTTTCTCCATTTGAAGTGTATATGGGGACTGTATGTTTAGCTATTTGTAGTAGTCTAGTTTTCATTAAGGGAGAACCGAGTGTGTATGCAAGAATAGACTCTAGGAAGTTAGAATTTGATCTCAGTTTTTAAATAAAAAAATTAGGATGTTCAGATTGTTATTAAGATTGGATTTCACATTGGGCTGAATTTGAACTCATATTGAACTGGAATGAGGATGATAGTGTCCTGGTATCAGCTGTGTATTGAACTAGATATTGGACTGGTATTTGACATTAGGACTGGCATATAGATTTATGTATAGACTGATATTTCACTGGGATAGAAATGTACCTAGGACTGATGTTCAAGTTCTACCAAAACTAATTTATCAACTGTAAATTAAGTGGGTCATTGAACAGAGTTTCTGAATACCTATAGGGCTGATATCTGAATATATATTTGGTACTGTCCCATGTTAGACTAATACCAGGATGACATGGTATCAGTTTTTACAAACTGAATTGCTATGGTATCATGATTGGACTGAAACATGGATTTCATACTAGCATTTGATTCTCCTGAAAACTGGGGAATCAAACCACAAGCTATGGATAGTAGGTCATTGGACTGATAATTGATTAAACATTTGGACTGATAACTGATTTGAGTGTGGATGGATTCACTCCTTGTGATTTATTGAGCTGATAATTAGATTAATGAAGGACTTGTGATTTACACATGGGGTTTGCAGTCTGAAATTGGGCCATGGAAATCAAGTTCCCATTTGTTACTGTTAGGTTAGTTTCTGCATAGGGAACAGTCCCATAGCATATATATTAGACTGGACTGTGTACCAGTCCTACTGATCTGAGCTATTCAAGTGATCTGAAACCTGGGTTGTATCAATCCTACTTCAGAGTACAACCTTAGGTACTGCTTTGAAGACAATCTAAAATTTGTTATTTATGGTATAATAAATGGGGTATTCTGAATCAGAACAGTATTCCCAGAGGAAACCTGAGATTAGGAGATGACTGATATCATTTAAGCATTGTATTTGAGATAAATTCAAGCCATGTTTCCAACTGAATAGCATATGGAATGTCAGGTAGATGGGTCAGCTCATTAGTAGGCTATTTGATTAAACCTTAGATAGGTTTACTAGTATAGGTTACTGACAATAGGAGCAATCTATGGTTTGTCCTGCAAGTTGAGTTTGAGAAATGATACTGTGGAACCAGAGTATTCATTCGAGTATCATTAAATTAGTGAACTGTAGGCTAAGGTTGCATCAATGCTCTTATATTTCTTTTCTGAACCTGGTGCAGAATAGATTGTAGTAGAGGTTGTTCTAATATATATAATTTTGATTATGCACTATGGAAGTTACATCATGAGGAGCAATGTTTTCTGAAATATAGACTGTAGAATGGACCTTGGTAAATTCATGGATTGCCTAGGGAATTTGGTTGATTTCAACTGAATTGAGGTTTTACAGAACTTGAGTATTGCTTACTAGTACTACCAATGAGTATAGGCAGGACCATATACTCTTAAGAGTATGCATATACTTCAATATCAATTGATGATGGATTGAGGTTTAGTTGAATCCTAATTCTGGGATCATAATGAGTAGCCTAATTAGGGATTAACCTGTTTCAGTCTTAAATCAAGACTGGTTTACTACAGAGCTCAAGTTAAGGATTGACTGTAACAATGTCTTAGTTGAGCTGAGTTGTAACAGCCTTGTTTAGGGACTGTCCTACATCAATCCTGTTTAGGACTGAACAGACTATTAGTTGCCTATGTTTATTTAGCTAATATTATAGTTATATGCCACTATATTTTAGGATATTTCTTATGGCAGTTATAAGAGCAAACATGGTAAGTAATATTAGAGGGTTTAGATGACCAAGCCTATGAACCCTAGAATGCAGTAATTAGTTAGTTTACTAATAAGTGTTAGCATTATAAATATATGGTTTTGACTAGAGAATTATATTTAATCAATTGTACCAATTTAACAGGAGGATATCCAGCTCTACTACCTTTTCTCGATAACCCTGCGCAAGGAAAGTATACTCCTCGGATTTGTTCATTTCTCATGTCTTATATATTCATCCTTGAATCTCCTTGATTGACACGATGTATCACGGTATTGTCTGGTTTCATGTTTCATGTATTACTTGTGTCTGGGAGGGGAAATACTATAGATATGTGATCAAACCTTGTTACTATTCATGTGAATAGCTTGGGTTCTGCATCGTGCACGCGGGACCAAAGCCGTACCATTTTATGTTCATTGCATCTACCCAAGCCGATCACACAATCTAGAAGTATTTCAATATTGCACATGTCAGGATTCAGGTTGTATTTCAGGATTCATTGTTGTATTTTATGTTCAGGTTGTACTTCATGTTCAGGTTGTATTTTATGTTCAGGACTCTTACCATGTTTTCTGTATTTACTTTCAGTGTTTTCTGTTCAGTTTCATGTCTTGTCTTATTTCTCATTCTTTATATATATTTCCTGTTTCTTGTTCATACCATGATGTTCATGTTCATTTCCTTGGATATACTTAGCTCCGCTCCTAACTAGGATATATTGCAGGTGTACTTGTAGGGTACCATCCTACTCTATGGGCCAGAGCCCAGGATATTAGCTGAGCAGGATGAGACTTAGCTTGAGGCTTCAGGTTTAGACTATTTAGCTTTACTTCTAGATATTGTCTTTAGAGTTCATAGCATTTTTCATTCATGTGATTCTGGTACCTTTATGAAGTCTGGATTTGTGGATTATGGTGATTTTTCTGGATACGTTTATAGATGTTGTGATTTTACTTGTCATGATTATCTGGTTAGATTTCCCTAGATTGGTACAGCTTACTTCGTCGTGTCTAACGACGAAGGCTGGGCGTGTCCGACTCGTGTCCGATTATTCGGGAGCGGGTCGTGATAGTAAGCTTTATACATATGTCATTGTGGATGATTTTTCTAGATACATATAGGTTTTCTTTCTTGTAAACAAAACGAAGCATTTTTTGAGTTTGTCATTTTTTGTAAAAAGGTACAAAATGAAAAAGGTTTCATGATTACTCGCATCTGAAGTGATCATGGAAGCGAATTCGAAAATAGTGATTACAAAAGCTTTTGCAAAGAAAATAGTTTTTTGCATGAACTTTCCTCTCTTAGAAATCCTCGGCAAATGGTGTTATGGTACGGAAGAACAGAACTCTTGGAGATATGGCTAGAGTCATGTTAAATCAATACAATCTTCCGAAATAATTTTAGGCAGAAGATGTAAATACAACATGCCATATTTTGAATAGGGTTCTTATTCGACCTATATCGAAGAAGACACCCTATCAGCTTTGGTTTGATAGAATTCCGAATATAAGTTATTTTAAAGTTTTTGGCTGCAAACGCTTTATTCTTAATACTAAAGATAATATAGGAAAATTTGACTCCAAGGCCGATGAAGGTATATTTCTAGGTTATGCCGCCAAAAGCAAAGGCTATCAATTTTTTAACAAGCAATCGCTAACCATTGAAGAGCCAATCAACGTCACATTTGATGATCTCAACCAGCAATTACCACACGAAAGTGATGATGATGTAGTTCAAGCAAATGATAGACCTAAGGATACAAAAACATCAACTCATCCGGATGATCTTCCTAAGAACCTGAGATTCTCTTCAGATCATCCAAAAGAATTGGTAATAGGTGATATATCTAAAGGCGTAAGTACACACTCTTGTAATAAAGATATCATTGCTAATGTTGCTTTCATCTCTAAGATAGAACCTAAAATTGTAGGAGAGACTTTTACTGATAAATTTTGGATTTTTGCTATGCAAGAGGAACTCAACCAATTTGATCGTAATCAATTTTGGAAACTTGTTCCTAAACCAAATAATTATTCGATCATCGGCACCAAAGGGATTTTCCGAAATAAATTAGATGAGAATGGTTCAGTTATACTTAACAAGGCACGTCTCAACTCAAGGCAATAACTAAGAGGAAGGCATTGACTACGATGAGACATATGCTCCAGTTGCTAAACTAGAATCCATTAGAGTTATTGATCCAACTCATCATGGCTGTCACATCGATGACGACTACGTACAGCGATATATGGATCCTACTGATGCTTTCTATGATCCTAATCGAGTTATTGATCCTAGTGCTAAAGAAGATGACTGATGGATCTTACTACTTAATAAGAATTGTCTAGATGGCTCTACCTCTTTATTTCACTGCACTTTTTTATTATTATATTTTGGTTTTTGAACTTAGTAGATGAATAAATAAACGCAATGTTATTTTTTTTTGCACTTACAGTCATTTATTATTTGTGTTATTTCACTCTATTGTTTACTTGTCAAACATATTACTCCATGTCTTACGGGGGAGCACATCATTTTGATCAAATGACAAAGGAGAAGAAAATATATGCAAATTTGATGCTCATTACATTGTTATCATCCACAAATTACGGAGGAGCTTTGCTAGTCATGTTATTCTTCATAGTTTGTCAATTATCAAAATGCGGGAGATTGTTGGCCCATTCGGTCTCAATCAACTTGATTTTGATATTCACTAAACCATGTCTCGATGCAATATGACTCACATGAAGATTCAACAATGTTGCGGTGCTTGAAGGTTGTACTTGTGGTCAATTATGTAATTTTTTATTTTTTTGAGTCTAGGACCTGTGTACATCGAGTTATACTTGATACCAAAAGTCTACTCATATATATCCAACAAGTCCACTCAAACAGCCTACAAGCCCATCTATAAAAACCCCAACTCATTTAAACCAAAATTATTCCAAAACAAACCAAAAATTTATACCTATTCTGGCAACCGAACTCGGCCGAGCTCTAGCCGAACTCGGTCTTGACAATCCTGAAAAATCCAAACAGCTATGCAATCCCTGATATTGTGGTTCCCAATGTTCAAAAAACTTCAAATATACACCTGATTTCTGTTAGAACTCTGCTCACAAAAATCCCATAAATAGGCATAGATTTTCACATTCATACTCACTCATCTCTTCTTATCTTTCATATCTTATAGAGTGATCTCTGAGCTTTAACCTTCCCATCTCCAAGATAAACTCCCTCAACTTTCTAGTTCCAAGTGCGATCTCGGTCAGAAGTCTGAAAATATTTGTAAAAGCTTGGTCTATAAAAGCTTCACTTCTGTTCTGAAGTCAACGAGCCCTTCAGATAAAATCTTGTAGTTGAAGTTGTTGTGCCTTCAGATAAAAGCACAAGGTGTAAGGAGCTGCAAGCGCTTCGGATTCAAAGCTTGTGTTTTACTATTGTAACTATAGTGGATTCAACTCTGAGCAAGAGTTCTCGGGCCTGAACTAGTCCTCTCAGAGGGAAACCAGGATAAAATTTTGGTGTTTGCGTTTGCTCCTAAACTCTGGTGCTTTTAATATTTGTCTTACACACTACACAATATTATTCTGTTGGTTGCACTCTATCGTCACTTAAAATAATTTTTATTGGATAGATATTTTTGTTGCACTCTATTCTCGCCCCTCTAGAGTTGCATAAACGGTCCTACATTTGTTAGATTTATTTTGAGCTGATGAGAATGCATCAATTTGAACAAAAAAAAGGTCATCATCTACTGAACAAAAACTAGGTCATCAAAGACATGCGAGTTCTCGATTCAAGAACGGTAAAATAAATGAAATGAATAATATGGGATTGAAAATCAAATTCCAATGTTTGATAGGAAAGCTGAAATGAACAAAACCCTATCTACATATTATAGTGTTAACTTGAAATAAGACTTTATAGTGATCCTAAATCTAGTGATTCATTAGTGTCAAAACTAGTCCTATGTCCTAGTCGTCACTAACACAATCAAAATGCAATTTTTTAATATAATAATGCAATTTGGAAAAAGAGTTTTGATCTAACACTTGACTAGTTTCTCGATAATAATTTCATTTACCTGAGATCATGTTGTGGCAGGATGGCACAATGCTTAGTTGTCCAGTCCTTTCCCTGCAGGGAATATATAAAACATATAACTTAATACACATAATTGAATTTTTAATCAAAATGTATAAATAGGAATTACAGGTCCGGAAAAGCAAGCTAAGTACTCACCATCTCACAACACAAAGTCGTACGAAGGTGAAACATGAATTGATTATTTTTTGTTTATTATATTGCAAAATTTTACACGATGTGATCTAAATTATTCTTCTATGTCCAATGCTCAATTTTACAAGTGCATACAACTCTAAGTTTATTACCTTATTAAATTATCTTTCTCTACTCAGGTAATTATTTTGATTCGTTTATTGTAGGTATCACATGAACACGAGAATACTGTTCAGTAGAAGAAAAAAAACTCATCTACTGGATTAATTTAGGTAAGTATCTTTCTACGTGTAAAATATCATGTATTATGGGAATACAACTCAACATGATATTCTATCAAACAAGTTAACGTATGTATCTTTATACGTGTAACAAGTATTATGGAATACGAGAATATAACTTAGCATAATATTTCATCTACTGGAACAAGCATATATAGATATATTTCATATTTCTTACGTGTGTATGTCTGTGTCCTACGAATCCAAAACTTAGACAGTTCGGCCACTAAAAATATTTAGAGTTATCAAGAATTTATCTCTATTTGATATACATAATAATGTAGGTTAGGGTTCGGTACGATACTAAGGTGATGTATTCAAAATTAAGTTATCTCCCGAATTCTTAGAATTTATGGCGGAGTCTCCTTTATGTTTCGAGCTCCAAATATAATAATATAATCGACCAGGAGAAACTCTCCGTATAATTTAATTAGGTCAAAGTCTATTCGGTGAAACAATTCAACAACGAACCCACATTACCATATATAGTAGATAAGGAACGCAAAAGCTATAAGAACAAAGAATTCTTCTTATCCAATCTAATATACCTTAGCAAATACAAATAATATTATTTTGCTAATACTTCCAAACCAATCCTTTATTACTGAAAGTAGAATACAATGGGGAGGGATTCCCGCCCAAATGATTTTATTGAATTAACTCAATTAACTCAATCTAAATTTTTAAATATACATAGGAAAATAATGTTATTTTTTTTCAGATTTGTCTCAACTAACTCCCTGATCATATGCGAGTACTACAAGTGTCTTCAGATTTGTTTTAAAAAAAGATAATTCAAATTTTTATTTTAAAAAGATAATAGGAGTGGTGGATAATGGGAGTTTATTGAGAATTCAAAGCAGAAACATTTTTTTGCGGATATAATTCAGATGGATCGAAAACCTGGATAGATAGAGAGAGAGAGAGACGGAATGGAAGAAAAAGATCGAAATAATTATTGGAGGGATAATAGAAAATCTTAATAATTAGTGGAGGGATAATAGGTAGGAGTTAGTTGAGAAACATTTTTTTAACGTAACCAATTGATATGGAAACCCGGTATAGAGATAGAGTGGCAGAAAAGAAGGCAAAATTGGAATAACAAGTGGAGGGATAATAGGAAATCTGCATTATTAGTGGAGGGTTAATAGGAAATCTGCATTATTAGTGGAGGGATAATGGAAAATCTGCATAATGATTTACTTGACAAAATATTTTTAGATCCCGGTAGTTCTCTTTTCCGCAATCGCTTGTTAGTGATTTTTTATAAAGCCTTCCCATTTTTTCTTTCACTTACTCCCCATCCAAAAACCTAGATAGAGAGAGAGAGAGTGAAGAAGCAGTGTCGAGGAGGAGTCGGAGTTCATCGCCATCGCCAACATTTTCTCATTCGAGTTATAAATATTCTTCTTCGTATCGCGGTTTTGATTCTTTGGTAAAACATTCATTTTGTTCTTTGCAGTCTTGCAGAATAATATTTATATCATTGATAAGTAATTTTATATATAAGTAATGTTATCATTGAGAAGTAATTTTTTGGTAAATCATTGCAGAATAATCTTTGCACTCTTGCAGAATAATATTTATATCATTGAGAAGTAATTTTATCGATAAGTAATTTTTCAGTCACAGAGTTATTAATCATGAGGAAACTTTATTATTTCTAGAGTTATAGAGGCCAACTTAAGGGTACTTATGTATATGAGATAAGTAGACATGTTATTTATGCATATATTGTACATGACTACATTCTATATTTATTTAGTTCCTTTGAATCAATTATCATTATGTTGATACTTTTTCTTTGTTCATATTAGGATAGCTATGAGCTATGTCGACTTGGCAGATACCTTTGTTCAAGGTTCATATAAAATTCCTATGGCAGATAACTTAGGGGTACTTATGGATCATTTTAATTTTATTTTTTGAATAATGATTTATTTCTCTTTTTAGCATTTTATTTGTTTTTTCTTATTTATTATGGATCTTTCTCTTTGTTCATATTAGGATAGCTATTAACCTTTGTTCAAGGTTCATATAAAATTCCTATGGCAGATAACTTAAGGGTAATTATGGATCTTTTTAGTTTTATTTTTCGAATAATGACTTATTTCTGATTTTAGCATTTTATTTGTTTTTTCGCATTTATTATGGATCTTTCTCTTTGTTCATATTAGGATAGCTATTAGCTATGTCGACTTGGCATATACCTTTGTTCAAGGTTCATATAAAATTCCTTTGGCAGATAACTCAAGGGTAATTATGGATCTTTTATTTTTATTTTTCCAAGAATGATTTATTTCTGTTTTTTAGCATTTTTTGGTTTTTTTCGCATTTTTTATCCTTTTAAAAAAATGTTTTCATTTTGTCTTGGGTATGTTTATATGTTGCCAAAGATGAGAATATAATTTTCATAAACAGTATATATCAAGGTCCTATTATATGTGGCCATAAAATGAAGTCCATCAAACTATTTGTATTTTCTGTTCTTACTCAACTCAAATTCAGTCTAGATTTTTATATTAAGATTTCCTAAATTAATATGCCATAATATATAGAAAAATCTAACTGTCCTGTATATATAATTAAAAAAAACTTTTAAAGTGTGATACTTTAAAATTCCGAAAGTAATATTTTCGAACCATATCTCTACTAAAAGGTGGCTTCAATTGAACCATTTAAACAGTTTTAAGATTTTTTTTTCAGTTTTAAGATTTTTTTTTGGGTTTCCTCTGTATATTTAATGATTTCCTTTTTTCATTTGTTTGTTAGATTTCTTTTTTCTTCCAATTTTTTAAGATTCATCATTTCTTTTTCTTTTCTAAGATTTTATTTTCAGTTTTTTCATCTTTTTCATTTTTTATGAGAATGATTTTTTTGTTTTAGTTTGATTTTCATATCTTTTTATTTTTATTTTTCCAAGAATGATTCATTTTTGTTTTTCAAAATTGATTTGGTTTTTTCTCAGTTTTTTTCTTCCTTTTAAAGACATACGGGAGATAACTTAAGGGTAATTATGGATCTTTTTATTTTTATTTTTCCAAGAATGATTTATTTGTATTTTTTAGCTTTTTTTTGTTTTTTCGTATTTTTTTATCTTTTTTAAAAATTGTTTTCACTTTGGTTTGGTAATGTTTATATATTGCCAAAAATGAGAATATAATTTTTCATAAATAGTATATATCAAGGTCCTATTATATGTGGCCATAAAATGAAGTCCATCAAACTATTTGTATTTTCTGTTCTTACTCAACTCAAATTCACTCTAGATTTTTATATTAAGATTTCCTAAATTCATATGCCATAGTATATGGAAAAAACTAACTATCCTGTATATATAATTAAAAAACAAACTTTTAAAGTGTGATACTTTAAATTTTTCAAAGTAATATTTTGGAACCATATCTCTACTAAGAGGTGGCTTCAATTGAACCGTTTAAGCAGGTTTAAGATTTTTTTTTCAGTTTTAAGATTTTTTTTGGGTTTCATCTGTATATTTAATGATTTCCTTTCAGTCACAAAGTTATTAATCATGAAGAAACTTTTTTATATCTATAGTTATAGAGGCCAACTTAAGGGTAATTATGGACATGGGATAAGTAGGCATATGTTATTTATGCATATACTGTACATGACTACATTCTATATTTATTTAGTTCCTTTGAATAAATTATCACTATGGTTATACTTCCTCTTTGTTCATATTAGTATAGCTAATAGCTATGTCGACTTAGCAGATACCTTTGTTCAAGGTTCATATAAAATTTATATGGCAGATATCTTAAGGGTAATTATGGATCTTTTTATTTTTATTTTTCCAAGAATGGTTTATTTCTGTTTTTTAGCATTTTTTTTGGTTTTTTCGCATTTTTTTATCCTCTAAAAAAATATTTTCATTTTGTTTTGGGAATGTTTATATGTTGCCAAAGATGAGAATATAATTTTTCATACATAGTATATATCAAGGTCCTATTATATGTGGCCATAAAATGAAGTCCATCAAACTATTTGTATTTTCTGTTCTTACTCAACTCAAATTCACTCTAGATTTTTATATTTTTGTTTCCTAAATTCATATGCAATAATATATATATATATAACTAACTGTCCTGTATATATAATTAATTTTTTTTAAAGTGTGATACTTTAAGTAATATTTTGGAACCATATCTCCACTAAAAGGTGGCTTCAATTGAACTGTTTAAACAGTTTTAAGATTTTTTTTGGGTTTTCCCTGTATATTTAATGATTTCCTTTTTGCATTTGTTTGTTAGATTTTTTTTCTTCCATTTTTTTAAGATTCATCGTTTCTTTGTTCTTTTTCTTTTCTAAATATTTTTTCCAGTTTTTTCATCCTTTTCATTTTTTATGAGAACGATTTTTTTTTGTTTGTTTTAGTTTGGTTTTTTCATCTCTTTTTATTTTTATTTATCCAAGAATGATTCAGTAAACGATGGTAATGGTCCCCCTATGTTTGTCATGAGCGAGGAAAACTACCATCAGATTGATAGCTTACTTCCAGTTCTCGGATCTACGCCAAAATTTTCCCAATTGTACATATATGATACAGAGAATGAAATAAGCAATCGAATGTCTGTTATTGGGTATGCAATACTATAATTTTTTGACATTTATTACTAAAATTAATAAAAATTGTGGTTTACATAATTAATATTATTTTCTTTGATACATGATGGAAAGAGATTCTGTGAAACCCATATTTTTGTAATTAATTATTAATAGTGTTTTAGTATTAATTTTAGTAAATCTATTATTATTATTATTATTAAATATTTTTGAGTGCAAAGGATTTCAAAAAAAATAATAATAACATGGACTTTTGATTTAGACTCAAACCTGAGTCCGAACCCAGACCCAGGACTGAGCCAAACCCAATCCCATTCCTCTTTCTTAATTCTGATTTTTGACTTGGTTTAATAAAAAAAATAAAAAATAAATAAATGATACGTATAGCTGGTCCCGTAGGACCAGCAACTCACACACACACACACGAACTTAGTCTCCCACTCCCTTTTCATCTCCCCTCAAACTCCTCTGGACCACACACGAGCAACCACTCCCTCCTTAATAACAAATTCCCTCACGATCTCTCAATCTTCACAGAAGACAACTTCCCCTCTTCTCTACTTCCCCAACTCTCTTTTCTCTCACCCTCACCAAACCCCAAAACCCAACTCCCTCAAACCCTCGGCGCCCCTCTTCCCGAAGCTCGGCGCCTCCTCCGGTGACCCCGCCGACCCGAGCTCCGCCGTTCCCCTCGTGCGCCCCATGCGACAGCACCCCCGCCGGCCTCCCTAGGGCCGACTGCCCCCGTGGATCCGCCCCTCTGGCCGTGCGAGCCCCCGCGCCAGCCCCCTCTTCGCCGGTTCCTCCGGCCAGCGACGCCGCCCCAGCGGAGCCGCGCCCTTCTCGGCCGACGCCGACATCGCCCGTCTCCCCCGCGAGCGCGCCCCCTCTGGGTCAGAACTCGCCGGCGCCATTCGCGGCCCCTCTGGCCGAATCCCCTGCCCGCGAATCTATCCGAGCTCGCTGCCCCTTTGGCCGAGCTTTTTCCTGCTGTTTCCCGCCGTGCCCTAGCTTCGGCATTTTCTAGCATTTTCTACGACGCTGCTGATTTCAGCGCTGTTTTCGGGAATACTTTTGCTGTGCTGGATCTCTATTCTTTCTATTATTCATCTGAGAGCTCTAGCCGAGCAACCCGAGGTATAATCCCTGTCTCGTCTCTTTTTCATATAGTCGATGATGAGAAATGGTCCCCGATTCCCTTTGGGAATTCGGTTTTAGCGACGTCGTAATTTTACGGAACCTTCGGAAAGGTTTTGTGGATTATTTTGGATTCCCGGAATATTTCGGGAATTGGTTTTTGGTATGTTTTGGCTTTTCGGATTTTTTCGGTAGCGCTCTGTGATTTTTGGGTTGGAATCGGACTTCCGAAAATTATTCGGGTCGTTCCGATTATTCTGTGGACTGGTTGTGGATTATATATATATAAATTCGGGTTTTCCCTGGTTTGGGATTTGCAGGAGATTATCGGCACTATTTCCCAGTTTTTGGGTTGACCAAAAACAGAGGAGATGCTGCCGGATTTTTCCGTAAATTCTAGATTATTTTAAAAATGAATTTAAAATGGATTTCGGAATTTTAATTAATATTTGGATTTGGGCGACGACCGTATCGGTCAATGGACCCGGCTAAGTGCAAACGAAACCGGCTCCACCTGGACGTTGAGGCATTAGCCAGTCGAGGATTGGACCATATCTGAGACTTTATATTTTTTTCTTTATTTTTACTATTTAATTTTATTCATTTAAAGTTTAGGACTAACGGCAGTTTTGTCTTATTTCAATTTATGTAAATAAATTGTAATGGGCATAAGCCCAGCTGGCTGTTGGTCTGTAACTGTATTTGGTAGCATAGATTTTAGTTATTGCTGATTTTGTGAGTTTTTGTATTAAACGAATAAATTTAATAAAAAGTATTTTTGTATAAAATTAACAAAGGTTTTCTCACCTAAAATCTACAAGTTTTTATATTAATTAACGATCATATATTTCTCACTAAATAAGAAATTAGTTTTATATTTATAACTAAAGAAAATACCAAGTTTTAATAATTAATCTGGTATCGACGAGTTTTCCAAAATACAAAGTTTAAACGATCTTTCCCTCGTTATAAATTCAACGCACCAATAACCGTGTTTTGGTTCGTGTTTTATTAATAAAGAATTAAAATGGATTAGGACACAATTAGAGATTTCAACTAGCGTAGCTAGATTGGTAACCCTGGTTTCTGAATCAATTTCTCGAATATAGGAATTCGAGGACGATCCTAATTCCCATCTTGAAGTCTTCAACTTTCCAGTCCAGTCCATTTTGAGGCAAGTACATTTTGTGTTAGTTTACAATTATTTAGTAATCGTTTTAATGCAAGTTTAAACCACGATGCAACACGGAACTCTCTCTGAGAGCACTGACTGTAACTACTGTAACTATTGGAGACTGGGGGAGTAGTGTAATGAGTATGACCACATCCAAACTACTGTAACTACTGTAACTATATTAGCTTACCCCTCATACACACGGAGATAAGCCGTATCTTACTGTAACAAACCCAAGTCGGTCATATTTCATTGCCTATTCACATCACAGAACTGTAACTGTTTTAAAACTGTAACTGCTTTATTGTGGATTTCAAAACTGTTTAAAAGTGCATGATTCTATTATTATTTCAATTGTCAAATTAGCATGAATTGTACTTTGCTCCCTCCTGACTGGAGACCCAACATTTTAGGTATCACTGATGAGGCTTTGTTCTGCGATATTTCCGAGGTCCCAACTAGAGGACGAGGATTTCGAGACTGATGAGCTGTTTGACTAGAGTTTTCTTTTCTTCTTGATGTATGTAGAAAATGGTTTAAGTTGTATCTTTCCTTTCATTGTAAAAGTTTAATAAAGTTTTAATTTTTCCGAATTTTGAGTTGTGAAAAATATAGATGTTGTTGTGGTTATCTGCTAATGGAACAGCTTACTGCCGCCGTCTCAACAACGGTGCAGGCTGGACATGATCTGGTTCGACCCAATTATTTGGGATCGGGTCGTGACATGTTTTTAGTGGTGGCCCATGCAGGTCAAAACAACAACTTAGGAAAACATACCTAGAAACAATTAGAACACTAGAACATTGATTTGTCACAACATAGGTCCGAATTATATATATATAAATATTTTTGTTTGATTATAGACTGGTAGGCTACCTTGATTATGTTTGCACCCTAAACCTTCCAGAATCTAACCAAGGATAAGACCAATCATGCTGGCGATGAGGTGTCATCTACGGATCATACCCCATCTCCTCAACCAAGTCCAGGGTTTATTCCCTCGCGGCTGATTGACCGTCCCCATGATGCATCCAGTGAAGTTTTCACTACACTGGCGAATCCTATCTCTTCTCAAACTGAGTTGCAATTCCTTGGTGGAGTATCCATTCCTGTTGCTCCACCAGTACCAGCAAACACCTCCCAAATGGTTGCCCTATTCCAAGAAATCTTGGAGTTCCAGAAAGCTCAAGTTGAAGCTCAGCAGGAACAGATAAATATCACGAGAGAAGACATGAAGAACGTCAATGATGTAGCCTTAGCTATCCTAAACCAAGTTGGAGCGGAACCTCACCCTAGGTGGGGTACCCCTAAAATCTAGAAGACATTTTGAGCCCTATTCGTAAGAAGCTATTGGTTTGTGACAACTGTAAAAGGCCTGGTCACCAAGCCAATATTTGTCGTAAGAGATTGGGGAAATGTTTGGTATGTGGATCTGCTGAACATCGGGTAAAGGATTGCCCCTTATCTTTCTATCATACCAGAATACCTATCCCAGCAACACCTGTTAGGCCACAACCTAGGGACTCTCTTCCCATCCAGCAGACCCTGCCTCCTACAATAAGGCATGATGCATACTCGAGGTTCATAGAAGATGAAGCAGTTGGAGACTGCTCATGCAAGAGCCAGAACCATGAAGAATAGTATCTAGGACTGCTGAATAGCATTATTTATTGTCATAAGAGGTTGTAACAGGATGTCCTTGGATCAATCATGAGTTTTGCTATAATTCTCCACATGAATAAACTTCTTAGTTACACCTTTATGGTAGATGTTTTTCCTGATAGTCTTCCCGGATTACCCCAGAAGTTCACTTTTGACCTAGTCCCCGACTCTCCCCTATTTCTAAGGGATGCTACAGAGTCAACCTGAAGGAGGCCAAAAAGATGAAGGACCAGATCAATAAACTGAAGGCTCTGGGATTCATTCGAGACGGAGCTTCACCCTGGGAGCATCTGTCTTGTTTGTACCCAAGAAGGACGGAACAGTACGGATGTGCATCGACTACCGGGCATTGAACAATATCACCATCAAGAACAAATACCCTTTGCCCGGATCGAGGATCTGTTTGATCTGTTTGTGTGGAGTTAGGGTGTTTCGAAGTTTGATTTAAGATCTGACTACCATCAAATCAGAGTCAGGAAGGAGGACATTTCCAAGACGGCGTTCAAACACCAAGTATGGGTAGTTTTCTTTGGTCATGACGTTGGACTGACAAATGCTCCTGCTGTGTTCATGAATCTCATGAACAGAGTTTTTCATAAGTATTTGAATCAGTTATCTTCTCCATAGATAACATTCTGATATATTCGAAGACTGAAGAAGAGCATGAAGAGCATCTGAGGAAAGTTCTGGAAACTTTGAAGAAAAAGAAGTTTTATGGTAAGTTATCTGAACGTGGATTTTCTTTGACAAGGTGAATTTTTGGCCATGTTGTCAAGAGAAGAAATTTCGATGGAAGATAGCTGCTATTGAAAAGTGGTATACCCCAAGTTCAATTCGGAAGTTTCTTGAACTTGGCTGGCTACTACCAGAAGTTCGTGAAGGATTTTGCCAAGATTGCTGAGCCGATGACGAAGCTCACTTGGAAGAATGAAGAGTTCATCTGGAAGAAAGATTGCCAGGCGGCATTGAGGAGCTGAAGAAGAGACTTACCACTACACCAATCCTTGCGCTACCCGCAGGAACCGGTGGTTTCTCAATTTACAGTAATGCCTCTGGAAAAGGACTGGGTTGCGTTCTTCAACAACATGGGAAAGTAATTGCTTACACATCTAGGCAACTACAGACTCATGAGAAGAATTATCCCACACCTAATTTGGAATTTGCTGCAATTATCTTTACTTTGAAGCTATGGAAGCATGATTTTTATGGAAAGGGAGTGAAAATATATACGAACTACAAGAGTCTAAAATATGTCTTCACCCAGAAAGAACTGAATGTTAGACAAAGAAGATGGCTGAAGCTGATGAAAGATTTCAACATCGACCCGCTATACCACCCGGGTAGGGCTAATGTGATCGCTGATACACTTAGTCGATACCCAATGGCGATGTTCTTAACCAAGGAGTGGCACCTACTAGAAGACGTCGAGAAGCTTGGACTGGAGGTTATACTACCTGGAGATAGAAGGACGGAGCTGGATGCTGATTCAGTGTTGATGAAGTTCGAGGCTGATGGACAAAATTAAGAGGACGTAGTTTCAAAACGAGGCACTTTGCAGGCTTAGAGATCAAGTGTTGGCATGAACACTTGTGGGTTTCTAAATTGATCAGCAGTGGAACTCTGAAGAATGGTATGAGACTTTACGTATCGGCTGACAAACGGAGGAACGAGTTGATGAAAGAAATACACCAGTCGCAATATTCCATATATTCAGGAGCTAATAAGATGTATCGGAATATGCCTCCATTGATTGGTGCTATGGAATGAAGAAAGACAATTCCAGGTATGGGATTAGATGTGAATTTGTCAATATGGGGAATTTAGTAAGAGAACAAAAAGTTTGTTACAGCCGCTGGACAAATTCGGAGTGGAAGTAGAAGCATATAACAATGAACTTTGAGTAAGGATTACCTTGTTCCTAAGGAGGAAAGGGCATCAATTGGATTATAGTGGACCGACTGACTAAGTCAGCACACTTTATTCCCTTCAAGGCTAGTTTATTCACCGAGAAGTTGGCAGCATTGTACGAGAGGCACCCCTACCGGATTTATGGAGTACAAACCGGCGGACAATCAAAGAAGATAATCCAGACGCTTGAAGAAATGTTAGATCTTGTGTTTGGGAATTGGAGGGTCTTGGAAAAGATTATTTAAAATTTGTAGAGTTTCCTTACAACAACTACCAAGTTAGCATCGTCAATCAGTGGAGTTTGAAGAAGGAGATAGCATCTTTTGTGAAGATTTCCTCCTACCAGAGGAACGATCAGTGTTAGCAGAGCAGGAAAGTTTAGCCAGGTACATCAGGTCATTTGAAGTTTTAAGACGAGTTGGAAGTAGCGTACCGGTTAGCTCTATCAGCTAATCTTGAGAGTGTGCAACGTCTTCTACGTATCACAGCTCAGACGCTACATTCCAGATCCGAGTCCCATATTGGATAATTCAGAGCTAAAGATTGGACTCAACCTTTCAGTGCCAGAGAAACTAGTTGCAAGCGTAGTCAGAGGTGAGAAGAAGATCAGAATTTGAGCCATCACTTAAACTCCTACTTCTTATTTTTTTCGTTCTAAACTTGACTGATGCTGCTAAGTCAGCCTAGTTTTGCAAGCTATCTCTTTATCAAGCTTGATCATGACAGTATTTTATTGGGTGCACCCACTAAAATATTGTCTAATCAGGACCGGTGCATGATGGTCTGATCAACCTCGTGTACTTTGGTTCGCTTTTGTATTTTTCTACATGGATGATATCATAAACCGTCTCATCCACGACTGCCTTGGAAATTCTTATTGTTGGACCTGAGTTACGAGTGTAGTACCCGTACCTGTTTGATTCTCCTACCCTGCCTTTTAAATTTCGTGGACGAAATTTTCTAAGGAGGGAAGATTGTGAAACCCATATTTTTGTAATTAATTATTAATAGTATTTTAGTATTAATTTTAGTAAATCTATTATTATTATTATTATTATTATTAAATATTTTTGAGTGCAAAGGATTTCGAAAAAAATAATAATAACATGGACTTTTGATTTAGACTCAGACCCGAGTCCGAACCCAGACCCAGGCCTGAGCCAAACCCAATTCCATTCCTCTTTCTTAATTCTGATTTTTGACTTGGTTTAATAAAAAAAATAAATAAATAAAAATAATACGTATAGCTGGTCCCGTAGGACCAGCAACTCACACACACACACACGAACTTAGTCTCCCACTCCCCTTTCCTCTCCCCTCAAACTCCTCTGGACCACACACGAGCAACCACTCCCTCCTTAATAACAAATTCCCTCACGATCTCTCAATCTTCACAGAAGACAACTTCCCCTCTTCTCTACTTCTCCAACTCTCTTTTCTCTCACCCTCACCAAACCCCCAAACTCCAACTCCCTCAAACCCTCGGCGCCCCTCTTCCCGAAGCTCGGCGCCTCCTCCGGCGACCCCGCCGACCCGAGCTCCGTCGTTCCCCTCGCGCGCCCCGTGCGACAGCACCCCCGCCGACCTCCCTAGGGCCGACTGCCCCCGTGGATCCGCCCCTCTGGCCGCGCGAGCCCCCGCGCCAGCCCCCTCTTCGCCGGTCCCTCCGGCCAGCGACGCCGCCCCAGCGGAGCCGTGCCCTTCTCGGCCGACGCCGACGTCGCCCGTCTCCCCCGCGAGCGCGTCCCCTCTGGGTCAGAACTCGCCTGCGCCATTTGCGGCCCCTCTGGCCGATTCCCCTGCCCGCGAATCTATCCGAGCTCGCTGCCCCTTTGGCCGAGCTTTCCCCTGCTGTTTCCCGTCGTGCCCTAGCTTCGGCATTTTCTAGCATTTTCGACGACGCTGCTGATTTCAGCGCTGTTTTCGGGAATACTTTTGCTGTGCTGGATCTCTATTCTTTCTATTATTCATCTGAGAGCTCTAGCCGAGCAACCCGAGGTATAATCCCTGTCCCGTCTCTTTTTCATATAATCGATGATGAGAAATGGTCCCCGATTCCCTTTGGGAATTCGGTTTTAGCGACGTCGTAATTTTACGGAACCTTCGGAAAGGTTCTGTGGATTATTTTGGATTCCCGGAATATTTCGAGAATTGGTTTTTGGTATGTTTTGGCTTTCCGGATTTTTCCAGTAGCGCTCTGTGATTTTTGGGTTGGAATCGGACTTCCGAAAATTATTCGGGTCGTTCCGATTATTCTGTGGACTGGTTGTGGATTTTATATATATAAATTCGGATTTTCTCTGGTTTGGGATTTGCAGGAGATTATCGGCACTATTTCCCAGTTTTTGGGTTGACCAAAAACAGAGGAGATGCTGCCGGATTTTTTCGTAAATTCTAGATTATTTTAAAAATGAATTTAAAATGGATTTTGGAATTTTAATTAATATTTGGATTTGGGCGACGACCGTATCGGTCAATGGACCCGGCTAAGTGCAAACGAAACCGGCTCCACCCGGACGTTGAGGCATTAGCCAGTCGAGGATTGGACCATATCTGAGACTTTATATTTTTTTCTTTATTTTTACTATTTAATTTTATTCATTTAAAGTTTAGGACTAACGGCAGTTTTGTCTTATTTCAATTTATGTAAATAAATTGTAATGGGCATAAGCCTAGCTGGTTGTTGGTCTGTAACTGTATTTGGTAGCATAGATTTTAGTTATTGCTGATTTTGCGAGTTTTTGTATTAAACGAATAAATTTAATAAAAAGTATTTTTGTATAAAATTAACAAAGGTTTTCTCACCTAAAATCTACAAGTTTTTATATTAATTAACGATCATGTATTTCTCACTAAATAAGAAATTAGTTTTATATTTATAACTAAAGAAAATACCAAATTTTAATGATTAATCTGGTATCGACGAGTTTTCCAAAATACAAAGTTTAAACGATCTTTCCCTCGTTATAAATTCAACGCACCAATAACCGTGTTTTGGTTCGTGTTTTATTAATAAAGAATTAAAATGGATTAGGACACAATTAGAGATTTCAACTAGCGTAGCTAGATTGGTAACCCTGGTTTCTGAATTAATTTCTCGAATGTAGGAATTCGAGGACGATCCTAATTTCCATCTTGAAGTCTTCAACTTTTCAGTCCAGTCCATTTTGAGGCAAGTACATTTTGTGTTAGTTTACAATTATTTAGTAATCGTTCTAATGCAAGTTTAAACCATGATAACACGGAACTCTCTCTGAGAGCACTGACTGTAACTACTGTAACTATTGGGGACTGGGGGAGTAGTGTAATGAGTATGACCACATCCAAACTACTGTAACTACTGTAACTATATTAGCTTACCCCTCATACACACGGGGATAAGCCGTATCTTACTGTAACAAACCCAAGCCGGTCATATTTCATTGCCTATTCACATCACAGAACTGTAACTGCTTTAAAACTGTAACTGCTTTATTGTGGATTTCAAAACTGTTTAAAAGTGCATGATTCTATTATTATTTCAATTGTCAAATTAGCATGAATTGTACTTTGCTCCCTCCTGACTGGAGACCCAACATTTTTGGTATCACTAATGAGGCTTTGTTCCGCGATATTTCCGAGGGTCCCAACTAGAGGACGAGGATTTCGAGACTGATGAGCTGTTTGACTAGAGTTTTCTTTTCTTCTTGATGTATGTAGAAAATGGTTTAAGTTGTATCTTTCCTTTCATTGTAAAAGTTTAATAAAGTTTTAATTTTTCCGAATTTTGAGTTGTGAAAAATATAGATGTTGTTGTGGTTATCTGCTAATGGAACAGCTTACTGCCGCCGTCTCAACAACGGTGCAGGCTGGACATGATCTGGTTCGACCCAATTATTTGGGATCGGGTCGTGACAGATTCTTCTTCCTTGAGAGAATTAATTGTTAGGGATTTAAAAGAAACATTGGATTCGTGTAATCCATATGTCAAAATATATAGAATGGTTCGTGATAAAATAGTTGACGATGAATTTGCTAATGTGAAGCTGAGAATGATTGGAAAAAGAGAGCGCGATGCTAGAACTCACAATCTTCCTAATGTATCCGAAGTTGCTGCTCTAATTATTGGTGACTTTGATGCAGCAGATTCTGAAAGAGACGTTATTGTTGAAACCCAATCGGGTTTGTTACAACGTGTTTCCATCTTAACAAAGCTTTATTTGCCATTACAGTATCTACTATTATTCCTAACGGGCGAAGATGGATGGGAGGAAGGTATTAAGTTAAAGCAATCTCCAGAAAATGAGTCAAATAAACGACAGTCCATTGCGATTCTAAGTTCGTGTTCGAGGGATGACACTTCTGCAATGACTCAGAGGATGGTGGAGGAAAAAATACAAGCACAAGAAGGAAATAGCGGTAGGCGCGTGCTATGGGTACCGTGGAAAAATCGAAACAAGTGGAGATACGATCATACGAGGGCTATGTCTATAAATCGCAGCAGTTGATCGGGGAAGCTCGGAGGCAAGTTCAGAAAGCCACTGTGAAATGCACGTATTAGCAATAATAAGATCTTATTTTGAGGGCAGACATGTAGTTCCTTTAGCTTTTGTACTTTGCGGTCACACTATACTTTTGTAACCTGAGTTGGTACTCACACTCTTCATTATGTAGTTTACAAAGAAGTTTTCCAAAATCTAAATTAGGTACATGATAAAATTATTATTTATTCTATATTTATTGAAATAAACTACATTAAAGCAACTTTTTTCTTATCTAACTATATTCATTGTCTTTTATGTATATAGGATTGGAACATTCAAAAGTATTGCATTTACAAATTTGGACCATCACTTATGTAATTTTTCAATTAAACTTTATCATTATCATGTTCTTATGATATGCATTACTTTAAAATTAGTTATTGCAGATTCAAGAATTATCAATGCAAATTCATAAAGGTAAATGATAGGACGCTATATATATATATACTCTGCATTACTAATCACTAATTATTTAGGCTTTATGCTTCATACCAAAATATTAATATTCGTATAAGAAAACAAAAACAAAATTACACTTTATCTGTCCCGTGCGTTGCACGGGTACACGCACTAGTGAGATATAAAAGTTAGAAACATAAAGTTCTAAAAATAATACCTAACTACTGAATAGCATAATGAACAATTATATATGCCACATATAAATCAATAATTAAACATATTTGTAAGATGTTGATCATTCAATCAACACATAGAGTTTTAAGAATAATACATAACTATTGAATAGAATAATGAACCATTATATATGCCACATATAAATGAAAATGACAATTAAACATATTTGTAAGATGTTGAGCGTTTGATCAACCTAAACAATAATTTCTAGCATGAGTTACAATTTTCAATACCTAACAAGTAACATAGAAAAGTACTAGAAATTTGAGATTAAGCAGTAAAATGGATATGGTTTGATTTACGAAAAAATAGTCCAATTCATACAACCTAGCATTTTAAATCGAAAAAAAATAGTTTTGATTTAATTTTGATAATCCTCGATTCCTCGATAACAACTGTCTTTTATCAATTCCAATGATTCATGTCACATCTTTAAATTCAACTACCCATAAAGTAATCTTGACATAGTAAATCTAATTTAAACATAGGTTCTAAAAATAGGTTTTGAAAACTTAAGGTTAGTTACATAAAATTTTCAACTTTACATAATTTTGTTACATTATGTAAATTCGTTACATTACGTAAATTCATTGTGTTCCTCTACACGTGTGCCTAAGTTATACCTACAGAGACACACATTTAAGCTAGCATGCATGTATATATAACATAACACAAAAAAATTCAAGGATAGTATATGTATAAAATTATATATACCAGTATATACAAGTCCTATACATCATTTCCTATAAATTATGTAGGTTTGTCATCTTTATACGAGTGTCAACTTCACTTATGATTTCCAAAAATATGCTAAAATTATTATGTACACAACATCCTAACACCCTAGCATATAGAACTCATAGGAAAAGTATAAATTTTGTTGAAGAAAACAAGAAAACCAAAGCTAAAAATTGAATTTTGATAAAGAGGACTTGCCTTGAGTTTAATGAGTAGAGACGAAGAAGAATAGATAGAGGGTTCAAGGGAGGTGTGGTGGTCGGATTTTACAAGAAGGAAGGGAGAAGTTAAGGAATAAAATGAATAAGAAATAAAGAAAAGGAAATAAATATTTCTAATATAAAAACATAATTTAACCATTAAGTAATGAAATGAATTCAAAAGAAAAGAAAAGAATTTGTGAGAAGATGAGAGAAGAGAGGGGAGGTTGGCCGACCTTATCATCTAAGAGGTGGAAAGTAAGTTGATGAATTGTTGTTAGGTAAAATACTAGGAAAATTAATTATATTAAAGAGTTTAGTACAACCTAATGACTAAATTAACTATTAATCAACTCAGGTTAAGTAGGTTACTAATATACTTGATGACTAAGCTACTTGATGACAAGTATCATAATCCACTCCCACTTTTTATTTTGGAAAACGAGTATGTGGCTAAGTCCAGCCTATGTTGTAGCATCAGTAGTAATACGTTGTCTAGACCTCGATGGCAATCATCAATTCAAATACTCAATATATGATCATAAAATAATCTTTTTGTTCTTCACAATAACTATGCAATCTTATAAAATCCAATAATACATTTGAATTAAAATTCGGGAACAAACTCACTAAACTTTAAATTTAAAGAACTATCTAATTAATCTATCTATGATATAAGATTGGCCTCCAAAAGCATCTTTATCTCCAACAAAGGGTCTATATTAACAAGTCACTTAAAATTATAAACGTATTCAGTTAAAATTGGAGCAAAGTACAAGTAATACAGTATGACTACGCATCAAGATATAGCTACAACACTAACAAGAAAAAAAAACTAAGATGGCACCAAAGAAATATTTTCTAGACCACAACTATAGGGAAACAAGATATAAGGAACAATACCGATATGCATGACAAAATATTACGAGAATCTAGCATACAACCCTAACAAGAAATAATAGTCCGTGTACTGTGTCTTTAGAATGTCGACTTTCTGTATGTTGGCAGGATTAAGAACGTACAATCATTAGTGAGATGCACGACTATTGGCATACATTGGTTAAACATTAGATGTGCACATTGGTTGAAAGGACCACATGTATACTAACGATATTTTCCCGTCCATAACTCACTACTTAAACACAATCACAATAGCATTGAACCACTAATATTATTTGAATATGAAGCATTGTATAAACATTATGAGCAATGGTTACCAGTAGTGAACATGCAAGAAAACAATATCAAAGAACACACACACACACACACACACACACACACACACACTCTCTCTCTCTCATGTGCATACATGTGAATACATTTAAACATGTATCATGAACTAAATAAGATGATAGTGATAAAAACATATATAATGATGACAACAATAAAGTAATATTTGTTGGGAAAGAAATGCGGAAACCTTTCCCCAAACCGGAGAGTACCTGCGAGAGGACCGAGCAATACAACGCACGAACCCAAAAACAACCACACAAAACAATCCACGCAGACACAGAGAATTTTTGACGTGGAAAACCCTTGCGGGAAAAATCACGGGACGATCGGAGTCCAACCCTGAGAAGCCTCCACTAATGGAATAGAAGAATTACACCCTCTACAAACTCCTCCCGATCCAAATCGGATCCCCACAACACTCAGAGATAAGAACAATGATTACAAGGCTACGAAGAGCGAGAACGACGAGTAGAGATTACCCGAACACGATCTCCTTCGAATAACGACCTTCAATCCTCCGTCTTCTTCTCCGAAGTTGCAATGGCACTCTTGCCTCCTTCCTCTCTCCAAGTTGTGTTGCCTTTGCGATATTACACAATAAATTAGGGTTGGAAAATCCCAATATAACTCCCTAATCCCGCAGTAAACCTGGACCGTTGGATTAGATCCAGTGATGAAAACTCATCCAAAATCCCGCTTCAGCCCCGACGACACAGAGTTCGGCCAGAACTCTGTGTCGAGCAAACAGCACCTAACGCCAACATTCTGGAACGGCCAGACCGAGTTCGGCCAGAACTCGGCCTGGGACCGAGTTCGGGCCGAACTCGGCAGACCCAGTCCAGAACCTCCCTTAGGAGCAGCAGCAGCAGTAGCAACTCCTAATTGCCTACTTCCCGAGCTTCTTCGACACACGAACGGCGCTCGTCGCACTCCGGGGTCTTCACCACATAGGTTGGGAACCCCATCCACTCCAACAAATCTCCCCCTTCATAACTATGGGGAGGATGTCGTCATCCCAACGACCTGCCTGCAGTACTCAAACTTCCCCCTTGGTAGAATCTTCGTGAACATATCAGCTCCGTTGTCATCTGTATGAACCTTCTTAAGCTCCGCGTCCTTCTTTTCAACCACATCCCGTATCCAATAATACCGAGTCTCGATGTGCTTGGACCGGCTATGAAACGTATGATTCTTCACAAGGTGGATAGCACTCTGACTGTCGCAAAGCAAAGTATACTGCTCTTGCTTCAGTCCCATTTCCTGCAACAGCTTCTTCATCCACAACAGCTCCTTACAAGCCTCCGTCGCCGTAATGTACTCTGCCTCTGTCGTCGACAAGGCAACATACTTCTGCAACCGCGACTGCCACGACACCGCTCCTCCCGCAAACATCATCACGTAGCCCGAAGTCGATCGCCTCGTGTCTACATCTCCAGCCATATCAGCGTCGGTATACCCAACCAGCTTCGGCTCGTCACCACCAAAGGAAAGTCTCCAACCAGCAGTGCCCTGAAGATATCGTAGAATCCACTTGACCGCACTCCAATATACCCTTCCAGGATTTGAAAGATACCTGCTAACCGTACCAACTGCATGAGCAATATCTGGCCTCGTACACACCATGGCATACATAAGGCTTCCCACAGCTGAGGCATATATATGGAACCCGCTCCATATCTTCCTTTTCGTCCTCGGTAGATGGACACTGTTCCTCAGTGAGCTTAAAGTGAGCCGCGAGGGGGGAACTCACTTTCTTCGACCCGTCCATCCCGAAACGCTGAAGTACCCAGTGAATGTACTTCGTTTGGGACAAATATAGCAGCTTGGACTCTCTCTCTCTGCTGATCTCCATCCCAAGAATAGTCTTCGCTGCGCCCAAATCCTTCATAGAGAAGGCCGCGCCCAGTTGGCGCTTCAGCTTCGCTATCCTAGTGGCATTCCGACCCACTAATAGCATATCATCAACATAGAGCAACAAAATGATGAAATCATCTTCGACAAAATACCTCACAAATATACAGTAGTCCGACGTCGTCCGTGCATAACCATGCTCCCCCATAAACGACTCGAACTTCCTGTACCACTGCCTCGGAGCCTGCTTCAGACCATACAAGCTCTTCCTCAACCGGCAGACCAAATATGACTTGCCCTTCTCACAGAATCCTTCTGGCTGCTCCATGTACAACTCCTCCTCAAGATCACCGTGGAGGAATGCCGTCTTCACGTCCATCTGCTCGACCTCCAAGTCGAGACTGGCTGCTAATGCTAGCACCACCCGAATAGACGAATGCTTGACGACAGGCAAAAAGATCCCATCATAATCCACGCCTTTCCGCTGACCGTAGCCTTTGACTACCAGCCTCGCTTTGTATCGAGGGCGAGTAGCATCTTCCGTCTGCTTCACTCTGAACACCCATCGATTTTTCAAAGCCTTCTTGCCCTTTGGCAACCGTACCAGATCATAAGTGGAATTGGTGTACAAGGAACTCATCTCCTCCTGTATAGCCTCCATCCACTCCTGCCTGTGTTCGTCTTCCATAGCCTCTACAAAACTTTCGGGCTCTCCCCCGTCAGTCAATAGCACATACTCATCTGGTGAGTATCTCGTAGATGGTCGACGATCTCTGTCACTCCTTCTTAGTGGAGCCACTGGTGCTGGCTGTATACCAACAGCCTCCTCCCCTTCAGGAACTGCCTCCCCGGCATGCTCATCCTCCTAAGGGACACCCTGACCACCATCAGCAGGCTGATGATCAAGGTTGGGAGCAACTCCATGTACTGGCTCCCCCATAACTGGATCCTCTGCGATGTCCTCTGGAAACTGCTCGAAGCGAAATGACTCTAACTCAGGCAATTCCTCAGCCTCAGAAGGCGTCTCGGAATCCTGAGTGTTGGTCATAGTCTGATCCTCGACGAACACCACGTCCCTGCTTCTGTAGAGCTTTCCTTCCACTGGGTCGTAGAGTCTATAGCCAAACTCATCCCGACCGTAGCCGACAAAGACGCATCGCCTCGTTTTCGGCTCAAGTTTGGTCCTCTCGTCCTTCGGTACATGCACGAAGGCCTTACAACCAAACGCCCGCAGGTGATTGTATGACGGCTCTTTGCCGTACCATACTTTGTCAGGCACATCACCCTGCAAAGGAGCACTAGGAGACAAATTAATAACATAAGCAGCTGTGAGAAGAGCCTCACCCTAATAACTGCCCGGCAAGTTTGCTTCTGACAGCAAATACCGCACCCTCTCCATCAGTGTCCTGTTCATGCGCTCCGCTACACCATTGAGCTGAGGTGTCTTTGGCGGAGTCTTCTAGTGTCGTATCCCTTGCTCTCTGCAATACGCATCAAAGGGACCGATGTATTTGCCGCCATTGTCGGACCGAACACACAACAACTTCTTGCCCGTCTCCCTTTCAACAGAGGCCTGAAACTCCTTGAAAGTAGGCAGCACCTGATCCTTTGTCTTTAAGGCATAGACCCAAACCTTCCTGAAACAGTCATCAATAAAGGTTACAAAGTAAGAAGCACCACCAAGAGATTTTACCTTCATAGGACCGCAGACATCCGAGTGAATCAACTCGAGCAACGCCGGCTTCCTTGAACTTGGGTGACTTTGGAAAGACACCCTATTTTGCTTTCCAGCTAGACAGTGCGTGCATTTCTCCAACTTTATAGACTTGAGCCCCGGAATCACCTTCCTGTTCACCAAGTAGCTCATCCCCTTCTCGTTGATATGGCCGAGCCGCCTGTGCCACAACTCGGTAGACGCATCACTGACTGCGTTCACCTCCTGTGCCCCCTGTGCGCTCCCCTCCATATAGTAGAGACCGGACTTCTTGCTTCCTCTGGCAATCACCAACGAACCCCTGGAAGGCTTCCACTGACTATTCCCGAAGAGACTGAAGAATCTCTCGTCATCCAACCTTCCAACCGACACCAGGTTGAAACGGATATCAGGGTCGTGACGAACATCCTTGAGAATAAGAACCGCACCCGTCTTCGTTCTCAAATGCACATCTCCAACGGCAACCACCTTCGACACATCTCCGTTGCCCATCTTCAACACGCCACAGTCACCTGTCGTATAAGTGGCAAACAGTGCCCTGTTGTGAGATACATGTGCTGAAGCCCCCGAGTCCACCAGCCAAGAATTGTCATCGCAGGCGAGGTTAGTAATGACCTCATCATCTACGATGATCACATCGCCTCCATGCATCGAGGCCGTCGCTGTAGTGTTCTCTTCTTGCTTTCCCTTGTCGCCCTTCTTCTCTCTCTTCCAAGCGAAACAATTTCGCTTGATATGGCCCTTCTTACCACAATGGTAACACTCTGAGTCCTCGTAACGACCCTTGGACTTTCTCCTGCTCTTGTCTCTGCCACCACCTAGACCCCTGCTTTTGCTCCTTCCGCGGCTCTCTGAAACAAGTGCCTCTGAGTGGTGGGATGTGGATGAAGTACCCTGAGAACGTCTTCGCATCTCTTCATTCAGTACCCCGCTCTTGGCAAACTCCAGACTGACCACGCCCTCTGGAGCAGAAGTGATCATAGATACTCGTACGGTCTCCCACGAGTCTGGCAAAGTACACAGCAGCCACAGTCCCTGAACTTCGTCGTCGAACTTGACTCCCATAGAAGATAGCTGGTCAACCATGCCCTGGAACTCACTCAAGTGATCCGAAATAGACGTCCCATCCTTGTACCGCAGATCCATCATCGTTCGGATCAGGAACAACTTATTTATCCCGATCTTCTTCGCATACAAGGATTCCAGCTTATCCCACAACGTCTTCGCGTGCTCAATATTGGCAACGTGGTTGTACACGTTCTCATCAACAAACTGTCGTATGTACCCACACACCTGTATGTGCTCGAATGTCCAGTCCTCCTCGGATTTATTACTGGGCTTCTCGGATGCAAACACGGGTAGATGCAGCTTCTTGACAAACAGCAAATCCTTCATCTTGCTCCGCCAATAGTGATAATTGGTGCCGTTCAGGTTCACCATGCGCACCGGCTTCGCGTCTATCTCTCCTCTCTGGTTTCTCTGTCAACTACTAACACTCCTTCTGAATTCTAGAACCTGGCTCTGATACCACTCTGTTGGGAAAGAAACGCGAAAACCTTTCCCCAAACCGGAGAGTACCTGCGAGAGGACCGAGCAATACAATGCACGAACCCAAAAACAACCACACAAAACAATCCATGCAGACACAGAGAATTTTTGACGTGGAAAACCCTTGCGGGAAAAACCACGGGACGATCGGAGTCCAACCCTGAGAAGCCCCCACTAATGGAATAGAAGAATTACACCCTCTACAAACTCCTCCTGATCCAAATCGGATCCCCACAATACTCAGAGATAAGAACAATGATTACAAGGCTACGAAGAGCGAGAACGACGAGTAGAGATTATCCGAACACGATCTCCTTCGAATAGCGACCTTCAATCCTTCGTCTTCTTCTCCGAAGTTGCAATGGCACTCTTGCCTCCTTCCTCTCTCCAAGTTGTGTTGCCTTTGCGATATTACACAATAAATTAGGGTTGGGAAATCCCAATATAACTCCCTAATCCCGCAGCAAACCTGGACCGTTGGATTAGATCCAGTGATGAAAACTCATCCAAAATCCCGCTTCAGCCCCGACGACACAGAGTTCGGCCAGAACTCTGTGTCGAGCAAACAGCACCTAACGCCAACATTCTGGAACGGCCAGACCGAGTTCGGCCAGAACTCGGCCTGGGACCGAGTTCAGGCCGAACTCGGCAGACCCAGTCCAGAACCTCCCTTAGGAGCAGCAGCAGCAGTAGCAACTCCTAATTGCCTACTTCCCGAGCTTCTTCGACACACGAACGGCGCTCGTCGCACTCCGGGGTCTTCTCCACATAGGTTGGGAACCCCACCCTCTCCAACAATATTCTACTTGCCATAATCTTCAGATTGAATTGAACAACTGCTCAAGTATCCAAGCACTCCACTATTAACCCCAAATCTAGAGAATTCAAGATCTGAACAAAATTATTATTGGATTTAAAATATTGTAAATAAATTTCAATTATGTTTCAAGGTAGTTATAGCTATATTATTAAGTCACTTTCTACTTGTAGGTAATACTTGATATATTAAATAAATTTAATTATTTCTGAATTAATAATTAAACTATTAATAAAATTAAACTATGTTGTAGGTCTTCGTATCAACTTTTTTTTAAAAACTAATATTTTTCATATCCTAAACTTCCCAAAATCATGAAAATATTGAAACACGTTCGTTTTATAGACACCTGATACTCTAAATATCTTAGAAAAAATGATGGTTCAAAATAAATCTATTAAAATACAAATTATGAAAGATTACATTGATACGGTTCTAACAAAAAAAAGTGGAGTCGAATCGGAGTCCGAAGATAGGAGATACCGCCCTTCAAAGTTGCTAGAGCTGCTGAAAAAATGGGACTATTTTTGGAAAAATTTCGGGGGCTGTTTGGACGGGAAAGATAATCTATGCGTGAATTTTAAGAAGGAAAATAGAAGAGATTATTTATTTGTGAACTTGTCTACTTATGTATAGGATTAGGATCGGTATGGATTAATTAGTAATGATAGAATATGGATGTAGTTGTATTCCCAGTACGTTGATGATTATGATAGACTCAAGAATTCAATTAGTAATCCTTTAGGCTTATGATTAAAAGATATAACCATATTTAAATGCCTAAAATTCAGTTTAATTAAGATGGACAATAGACTTAAATAATTTATGTAAATATAAATCTTAATTTTATAATATAAAATTTTATTCCTCCTATATCAATTTAAAATAACAATATTTATCTATAATATTATTATAACTCATTTTTAAGTAACTAAACTAGTAATCTAGGATATTTAATTTTCTTTTATTAGGATTGATTTGATTTATTTAAACAAGGATAAAATCAATAGTATATGAATTCTAAGGATACAATCACTAGATAGAATATGCTACATATATGTCTAAGCTTACTTAAATATTTCTATAGATTTTATTCTATTCAATTGCATTCTATTCTTTTTTATTTAAATAAAAATAAATAATATTAACTTTATACTTAATATAGCTATCAATGCATTATTATATATATTCAATATCATTAATGGATATATAATCTATTTTATTAATTTAAATATTTAATTCATTTAAAACTATTTATATTATATATATATATATATATATATATATATATATATATATATATATATATATATATATATATATATATATATATATATATATATATATATATATATATATATATATTTTAATAAAAGATATTGAATATATATATATATATATATATATATATATATATATATATATATATATATATATATATTAATAAAAGATATTGAATATATATATATATATATTCAATATCTTTTATTAATATATATATATATATATATATATATATATATATATATATATATATATATATATATATATATATTATATATATATATATATATATATATATATATTCAATATCATTAATGTATATATATACAATCTATTTTATTAATTTAAATATTTAAATCATTTAAAACTATTTGTATTTCATTTCTTATTTTAATTTACCAATTACTAATTTGTTTTAACAACTCTAATTTAAAAGGTAACAAAAATTAAATTAGGCGATGAGGGGCTTAGAACAAGCTAGCACCTCCAATATAATATATAAACTTTACACAAAAAATATATTATTTTTATTATTATGTTAAAATCTTGAAAGTTCCTAAAACTTATTTTATTAAACTTATTATTACGTGACGACCATGTCCGACCACTACTTTTTTTTTTTTTTTTTTTTTTTTTTTTTTTTTTGAGATAGATATCGACCCTTGGGCACTACTCCCCTTGTTACAACTAGGGATGTATTGAGCTCATGAGTCCTATTTAGATCCACTATATTTTGATTGAGGCTGCTTGCCATCATACTTTGTCCATTTATTTTATTGATGCTTAACATCGAGAATTCAGATGATGACAAATGTATATTATACTTCATCATGGGGCCTTCGAGTTTGGTTTTATATATCATGTGATGGAGGAGATTCTCAACTTACATGGTTAGTAATTAGGATGATAACCTTGGTAGCTAATTGTAACAACCATTAGGACTTGATAATCTTGTCTTAAGATTGGATCATTTTCCATACTTGGCATTCATGTTGGTACTGTGCTATTTTTATCTTCTTTTTACATATTGCATTTTATTTCAGTTTTCTTTTTCTTTACTTGTTTCAGGGTTTTCGAGTATCATTGTTCACTTGTGATGGGTTGGTTTCTACCAATCATGGGTTGCATATTTGAGTTAGTAGATGAGCCTGATAATTTTTTGGTCTTGTAGCTAGATAGCGTGTCACAATACCCAAAACACATTAATGCCTAAGTGGGTTTCTTCATCTCTCGTTTTTATCTTTTGTTGACATTTAGCCAGTGTATGTTTAGTCATTTGTATAATGAGCATGTTACCTTTCTGCCTCCATATACCATTTTTGTATATTTCTGTACTTGCATGTTAGCTTTGTGATCATGTATCACGGGACATACTCTGCTAGCATTTTAATTTTATGTACTTGTTTTATTATTATATCTTTTTTGCTTGATCGATGGATTGAGAAATATGATTGCTAGTAGACCCATACAATTGGTATTGCATGCTAGAACAACCCGACCAACACGATCGTGATATGGGTTGATTGTGTGCATTGTATTACGAAGTCGACCATGTTCTATTGACAATGGCAATTATACTCGAGACATGTGGAGAATACTTTGTGAGAAGTATATGAGAAATATTTATGTTCTTATTCATAATTTTTTCGTTTAAAATTTATGCTTAAATAACATACAAATTTCATTCTACTACAATATTAATTTAATTTGATAAATATAGGGCTGCAAATGAGCTAAGCCGTTCGCGAGCTGCTCGAAGCTCGGCTCGATAAAAGCTCATTTGAGCTTGGTTCGTTTACTAAACAAGCTAAGCTCAAGCTTCATTTTCGAGCTCGTTTAATAAACGAGCCAAGCTCAAGCTTAGAAGTACTCGGCTCGTTTGAGCTTGCGAGCTGGATCGTTTAGAAGCTCGTTTAGGAGCTCATTTAGAAGCTTGTTTAAGAGCTCGTTTAGGAGCTCGTTTAGAAACTCGTTTGTTCTTTGTTGAATTCTAATTTTATATATATATATATATATATATATATATATATATATATATATATATATATATATATATATATATATATATATTTGTGCATTATATATTTATATGTCCTTAGTAATTGATATTAAGGAATTTTTTAATTAGTTTTTCTTATAAATAAATTGTTAATATTACAGGTACTTGAATTCAAATCTAACTAAATCGAAATCGATGTCGTTAAGCTTGAAATCAAGCTTAATGAGCTTGAAATAAAGTTGAGCGACCTTGAAATCAAGCTTAACGAGCTTGGTTTTGAGCTTATCGAGCTAGTTTATCAAGTTTGAATCAAGCTTGCTTATCAAGCCAAGCTCGAGTTCGAACCAAGCCAAGCTCAAGCTTAATATAAACAAGCTCGAGCCAAGCTCAAGTTCAAACTCTAAAATAAATTTTTTATGAAGCTTGAGCTCGGTTAGTTCTAGTCAAGTCAAGCTCAAGCTTGTAAAAGCTTGGTTCGGCTTGACTCGTTTGCAGCCCTTGATATACATTCAGATCACGGAAAATGCTAAGTTTACTACCAAATATTTATAACTTTCTTACAATCCACACCTATCCCCTGCTAACATGGTGTTGGTGTTTTTGCCTTTGGACTAGAAAAGATAGTCCCACATCGGCTACACCAAATGGTGAGTATCTCAATATAATGCATTGCTTGTGTTGAGGTGTGCACATGAGGTGAGTGGGGCACAAGTTTGTGCCATGTGGAAGTATTTTTCTAGAAGGAA
Organism: Iris pallida; assembly: GCA_029216955.1. Classification (NCBI taxonomy): domain Eukaryota; kingdom Viridiplantae; phylum Streptophyta; class Magnoliopsida; order Asparagales; family Iridaceae; genus Iris; species Iris pallida. Next base: position 136,575 of record JANAVB010039217.1, on the reverse strand, counting down.
AAAGGATTAAATCCAACAAGGATGCAAGTTAATTTTTGTTGTGCGGACTCGGACTCGGACGCGGACTCCAAGATGTCTCGTGCATGCACGGGAGGGTTCGGGGGGTAGGCGTGGACTGGCACACTTCTATGCTGATTGTGGGATGATCTAAAATATCAAACTCTATTTTTGAGTATTGGTATTTTAGTCCCACATCGGATAGGAGAAGAGGTGAAGTCTCAACTCCACTCTATAAATAGAGCCCCTTGGCCTCCTTGAAAGATGCACCAAGAAGAGAGTTGAGGGAGTCTGTTAAGTCCAGGAAGCCCGTTCAAGTCTCAAATATTGACTTACGAGCGTTCCAGAAGTTCTCCTGAACTTGCTGGTTCCTGGGAGCTTATCCGTACTGCGGGTATAGCTTTGAGCGCCGGTGTTCAACACCCCAGCGAGATCCGCTCTTCTTCTTCCTTCCTCTTTCTGTTGCCTTCGAGAATCTGAGACTCAACTGTTGTTGATCATCTCTTGTTGCCTTCGAGAAACCGCTATTGCAAACGCGATTCGATTTTTTTTAATCGTTTAGGCTACGCAATCAGCATTATTTGCATCTCTTTTTTAGGGATTGCAACTGCATTATTTGCATCTCTTTTTTAGGGATTGCAACTGCATTCTTTGCATCTCTTCTTAGGGATTGCAACTGAGTTTTTCCATCGATTGTTTGCAAATAGACCAACAATCTCAAAGCTATACGATTCGATGGAAAACACTCGTGCTTCGCTTGTCGATACCGGCTTTAACAAGTTGGAGAAATTCGACGGCGAACACTTCCAGATCTGAAAGCGAAAGGTGACTCTGAACCTTCAACTCGTGGATGTTGATCACGTGTTGGATGAGGAAGAACCAATCGTTCCAGCAACAGGATCTGCTGCTGTTCTGGCCGCTGCTACGAGCAAGCAGACGAAGTGGAAAAAGGATAACAGCATATGCAGGCTACTGATCCTGAATTCCATGGAAGACTCTCTGGCCGAGTCCTACACAAAGAGGACTTCTGCCAAAGAGATCTGGGAGTCCGTGGGGAAGCTGTATGACGACGACGAGGCCCGGTCGAAGATGTTCATGGTTGAAAAATACCACAAATGGGTCTTTGAAGACGAGAAGACCATGCTGCCCCAAGTGAAAGAGTTCCTGAAGCTGCGCCAGAAACTGGAGGACGATAGCATGCCCCTCGTCGACAAGTTCGTCGTTGGAGGGATCGTGGCAAAACTTCCTCCAGGATGGAGCAACATCTATGCAAGGATGCATAGGAAGAAGATGGAGATTAGCCTGGATAATCTCCTCAGCGAGATTCATGTTGAGGACGAGATGCGCTCTCAACAGAAGTTGGACACCCTGTCCAAGCAACTAGCAACGGCGAATCTGGTTCAAGCCACCAGAGAGAACAAAGGGAAGCAGGCGGCTTCTCACCACAAGAAGAAGGACTTCTCGAATCTGAAAGTGAAGGGTCCAGGATTCAAGCAACAGAAGTCCAAGTCCCATGTGACTTGCTTCAACTGTGGCAAGAAGGGTCACTATAAAAGTGAATGCAAGTCCAAGCCCAAAGAGCAAGGTGAGCCTAACAAGGTTTCTTTGGTTACTAATCAGGTTGCCATGATAGCACAGGTTGCAACTGTGGGGGCAGACTTGGACTGGTGGATAGACACTGGCGCGACATGTCATGTCTGTTCAGACAAGGACTGGTTCGTCTCCTATGAGCCTACTTCCGAGAAAGTCATGATGGCGAACCAGGCACAAGCTGAAGTACTGGGGATCGGGACGGTGGAGCTGAAGCTTACATCGGGGAACATTCTGACGCTTCAAGGTGTGAAGCATGTTCCTGCAATCGCAAAGAACCTGATCTCTGGGAGCCTGCTCTGCAACGCAGGCTTGAGGATGGACATCAATGCTGGCCAAATGGTGATGTCCAAGAAGGGTACTTTCTTCGGAAAAGCTTTTCAGACTGAAGGAATGTACAAAATTCAGCTTGTTGTAACCCAGCATAATAATGTCAATGCTATCACTAGTTTGAATTACTCTCTTGAGTTGTGGCATAATAGACTAGGACATGTTCATTGTAAGCGAATAAACAAAATGTCTAGTCTAGGACTTATCTCCAAGTGTGGGGGTAAGGTAGAGAAATGTGAGATATGTGCTCAGACGAAGATCACTAGGAAACCCTTCCACAGGGTCCATCGAAGCACAGATCTTCTGGAGTTGGTTCACTCAGATATCTGTGACTTCAAACAATTCTCTACAAAGGCCGGGATGAAGTATTTCATTACTTTCATCGATGACTTCTCCAAGTATGCCTTCGTCTATTTACTCAAATCTAAAGACGAAGCATTCGAGAAGTTCAAGGAGTTCAGGGCCGAGGCTGAACGGCAAACTGGACAACAACTCAAGAGGCTGAGGAGTGATCGAGGTGGGGAATATAGGTCTCATGAATTCTCATCATTCTGCAAAGAACATGGAATCATCAACGAGACGACGGCTCCGTATTCTCCACAATCCAACGGAGTAGCAGAAAGGAAGAACAGAACGTTGACAGAGATGATGAATTCTATGCTGTTGACTGCGGGTCTCCCAAAGTGCTATTGGGGAGAAGCTGCATTAACGGCCTCTTTCATTCTGAACAGAGTGCCGTATGCAACTTCCGACATAACTCCTCATGAACTCTGGTTCAAAGTCAGACCCAACCTGAATGTCATTCGAGTGTGGGGGTGCCTGGCTTATGTGAAGCTCCCGGATCTAAAGATTCAGAAGCTGGGGACAAGGACTACTAAGGCGATCTTCCTGGGATATGCCGAGAAGAGTGATGCTCGGAGATTCCTTGATATCGAGTCAAATCATATCATCGAATCTCGCGATGCTGAATATTTTGAAGAAAAAGTTTGCAAGGCACAAGAACATTGTTCTCGCAGACATTCCGGAGAATAATGAGGGTGCGGAGCAGACATAGATCTTTATCGAACCAGTAGTCCAAGATGGAGTTGTTGTCGAGGAGACACCAGCTGAACCAGAACTCGCTGAGCCGTCAACTAAGCGAGCGAGGAGGCCGAAAGACTTCGGAGATGACTTCGTCAGCTATCATGTGGAAGCAGATCCGCTTACCTATGATGAGGCGATGAAGACCAGAGATGCTATATTCTGGAAGGAGGCGATTGACAACGAGATTGACTCAATCACCTCCAATAACACATGGGTATTGGTCGACCTACCAGAAGGAGCAAGACCCATCGGATGCAAATGGATCTTCAAGAAGAAGATGAAAGCAGATGGAACCATTGACAAGTTCAAGGCCAGGCTAGTGGCCAAGGGGTTTGCTCAGAAGCAGGGGATCGACTACTTTGACACTTATGCTCCAGTAGCTCGGATGACAACTATCAGATTGTTAATTGCTTTAGCAGCAATACACAAGCTGGTGATACATCAGATGGATGTGAAAACGGCATTCCTTTATGGCGAGCTGACCGAAGAGATCTACATGCAACAACCAGAAGGTTTTGTCGTCAGAGGTCTGGAAGACAAAGTCTGCAAGTTGATGAAGTCTCTGTATGGTTTGAAGCAAGCTCCCAAAATATGGCATGAGAAGTTTGACAAGGTGATAAGGTCAAATGGCTACAGGGTCAGTGAAACAGACAAGTGTGTCTATACGAAGTTTGCTGACGGAAGAGGAGTAATCGTTTGTCTATACGTGGACGACATGCTAATCCTAGGTACGGATTTAAGCTGCGTCACAGAGACAAAGAAATTCCTCTCGACCAAGTTCAGTATGAAGGACTTGGGGGATGCCGACGTAATCTTGGGGCTCAAGATCATCCGGACAGGCACTGGAATAGCGCTGTCACAGTCTCATTACATTGAGAAGATGCTCTCTCGCTACGGGTATCAAGATCTTCCTATTATTGATACACCGTACAGGAGTGATCTGAAACTAGAGCCAAATTCGAAGGAGAGCGTCAGACAGTTGGAGTACGCTAGCGTCATCGGAAGTTTGATGTACGCTACTACTGCCACAAGGCCTGACATAGCCTTTGCAGTGGGAATGTTGAGTCGATTTACGAGCAATCCAGGCGTAAAGCATTGGAAAGCTGTGAAGCGTGTTATGAGATATCTCAAGAAGACTCAGACATATGCACTATACTACAGCGGAGATCCGTCAGTAGTGGAAGGCTTCAGTGATGCTAGCTGGTGTTCAGAGGTGGAGAGCGAATATTCCACAGGTGGATATGTGTTCGCCATGGGTGGAGCTGCTATATCGTGGAAGTCGAAGAAGCAGACTATGTTATCTCGCTCCTCCATGGAATCTGAATTCTTTGCATTGGACGCTGCAGCAGATGAAGCAGAGTGGCTTCGGGAGCTCATGTATGACCTTCCAATGGTTGGGGCTCAGATACCGGCGATTCCGATATACTGTGACAACCAGGCGGCAGCGGCAGTGGCATCAAATGAACTCTTCAACGGGAAGAAGAGGACTATGCGGTTGAAGCACAGAGCAGTGAACGATCTCATAAAAAGGGGCGTCATTGCAGTGATCGATGTTCGGAGTCAGGAAAACCTGGCGGATCCGTTCACGAAGGGTCTCAAGCGTCAGCTGGTCGAGGACACAGCAAGGAAGATGGGCTTGAAGGCATTCTAATATTGTGTCATTATAATCCTATCAATAAATTTTATGTTATTGGTTCAAAGAGAAATCTACCAGATATCTAATTTTTTGATTCAAGGGAGGACTATTGACTGGAAAAATATTAGTTAACAGTGGGCACTTGTTCTGCGGAACATGTAAGGGTTTCGGACCCAGAACCACTGTTGTCTACTATGAATTTTCTACGGAAAATTGATCCTGTGAGAAGGATGGCATAATGCCTTAATGAGTTCTCAGACTGAGTGAAGGTCTGTTATGCTTTACAGGAAGCATGGTGGCGCAACAACCACAAAGGAGTGTTACAACTCCATGCTACAGTGGGGTGACTCCACCATGAGGTTCCCAGGTAGGGGTAATGCCTCGGCTTTGTTAGCCAAGTTACAGGCGGCGTAGCACCGCATATAGGCAGGTAGCCTAATGTTGCATAATCGTAATAAAGAGATGTAGGCAGCACTACAAAGAGGCCGGTGTCCTCATGTTACAGTGGCATGACACCACGATGAGGTACCCAGGTAGGGGTAAAGCCTCGGCTTTGCAAGCCATGTCATAGTGGCGTAACACCACAAGGGAGCGCAAGGCTTCATGCTGGGTAGTTTGGCACTACAAAGAGGCTTGAGACCTCATGCTACAGTAGTATGACACTACGATGAGGTTCCCAGGTAGGGGTAATGCCTTGGCTTTGTCAGCCATGTCATAGCGGCGTAGCACCGCAAAGAAGCGCAATGCTTCATGCCAATGACTCTTTATATAGAACTCACCTATAGTGTATGGACAGAGATATCAGGCCGTCTCTTGAGGGTAAACTTGTAGACGCCCAAAAATTATACACTGAAACCAGGCTGGCACAAGGCCTTCAATGTGCAGCCAGAAGCACAGTTGATGTCACTATGTGAGTAGGAAGAATTGCAGTTATGGTGCAGAATTCAAGGCTTAGTCCATTCTTGTATCATGCTGTTATTTAACCTATGCGGGAAGATTCAAGTCGTAGCGACATCTCTCCTAATGCATGATGGACAATCACTGTGGGGAACGCTCAACCCATATATTGAGATATGTGGGGGATTGTTGGTGTTTTTGCCTTTGGACTAGAAAAGATAGTCCCACATCGGCTACACCAAATGGTGAGTATCTCAATATAATGCATTGCTTGTGTTGAGGTGTGCACATGAGGTGAGTGGGGCACAAGTTTGTGCCATGTGGAAGTATTTTTCTAGAAGGAAAAAGGATTAAATCCAACAAGGATGCAAGTTAATTTTTGTTGTGCGGACTCGGACTCGGACGCGGACTCCAAGATGTCTCGTGCATGCACGGGAGGGTTCGGGGGGTAGGCGTGGACTGGCACACTTCTATGCTGATTGTGGGATGATCTAAAATATCAAACTCTATTTTTGAGTATTGGTATTTTAGTCCCACATCGGATAGGAGAAGAGGTGAAGTCTCAACTCCACTCTATAAATAGAGCCCCTTGGCCTCCTTTGAAAGATGCACCAAGAAGAGAGTTGAGGGAGTCTGTTAAGTCCAGGAAGCCCGTTCAAGTCTCAAATATTGACTTACGAGCGTTCCAGAAGTTCTCCTGAACTTGCTGGTTCCTGGGAGCTTATCCGTACTGCGGGTATAGCTTTGAGCGCCGGTGTTCAACACCCCAGCGAGATCCGCTCTTCTTCTTCCTTCCTCTTTCTGTTGCCTTCGAGAATCTGAGACTCAACTGTTGTTGATCATCTCTTGTTGCCTTCGAGAAACCGCTATTGCAAACGCGATTCGATTTTTTTTTAATCGTTTAGGCTACGCAATCAGCATTATTTGCATCTCTTTTTTAGGGATTGCAACTGCATTATTTGCATCTCTTTTTTAGGGATTGCAACTGCATTCTTTGCATCTCTTCTTAGGGATTGCAACTGAGTTTTTCCATCGATTGTTTGCAAATAGACCAACACATGGTCCCATCTGGTCCCACTCGGTCCCCCCCTCTCCTCCAATCAATGGATGCCACGTAGACGGTTGTAAAGCTTACAACCAAAATTGGTTGTAAGCATAGCATTTTTCCAGCAGGAAACAACTGCAGATATGCTGATTTCATTATGAGTTTTTCTAGGATTTTTTCGAACTACCACTCACAAACAAATTTTTTTTAAAAAAAATCTACATGTCTATGTGATCTGAAGGAAAATGCTATGCTTACAACCAAATCCTAGAAAAACTCATAATGAAATCAGCATATCTGCAGTTGTTTCCTGCTGTCACAATCAGACAGCGACTGTGGCTGCCATTACAGAGTCGTTTTTGTCCCACAAATCCCTAGAAAATAGCGAAAACGCTCTTTGCATGTAGACAGTCCGCCGACAAATTCTCAGGGGCATTTTCGTCCACATAACTCGTCTGCCTTTCCTTTCGTTCCATTTCACCACTCGAGATCCAGACAGAAGCTCTGGAGAAAGAGAAGAGAGAGAGAGAGACAGAGGAAACCCTAGAATTGAAATAATGCAGGTTGCAATGACCGCTAGATAGATCCACAAATGGAAAATTAGGGTTTTGATTTTGTTATTGATCGTCGTCGTGGATTTGACTTGTTTTTTTTTGCAGACGACGAGGACTGTGAGAGTGGGGAATGTGTCGGAGCTTGCGGGAGAAAGAGACATCCGGGAGTTCTTCTCCTTCTCCGGCGACATCGATCACGTCCAGATCTGGTACTTTTTTTTTTTGGTTTATTTGTTCTTCTAATTTAGTTCTGTTTGGTAGAGATCTGAACTTTCTAGAATTAGAAGAAAAACTTCTGATTTGGTGGTTTTGTGGAATGAGCAGCCATGGCGGAGCTCCGAAGACGGCTTTCGTCACGTTTAAAGATCCCAAAGCTCTCGAAATCGCAGTCTTGTTATCGGTAATATACATTCATTTGTTCTTCGCTATATTAAATCGTTTCATTTTGTCTATGTTGCATGGACACAGATGCGGTATGACACAGTATGGACACGGAAACACAGACACACACATTTTTTTATGTCCTAGTGTATTCTGGAGTGCCTGAATTGTGTCCAATGTGGGTCCAGTACTTGTACGACACATTTTTGGAGTTTCGGTGCTTCCTAGGACTTTGAGCATCTAGACATTTTGCATATGCAATGGATTTGGATGTTCCTTACAAATTTATGATGCACCCAAAACAGTCATCAAGGAAGAATTGGTGATACATTAAGGGAATTGTATTGGCCTTATCATGACACTAGAACTAGATTTCTGCGTGTACTAATTTTTTTGGGTTTCCCAATTTTTTGTATCAAACCACATTCATTAGTCCATTTTGGATTGCAGTTTTGTGAAATAATGTTTGATCAAACAATCATTTCCGGGTCGATGGTCCACCCCCCAAGGCCTAGATGCATTTGGCCCGGATGTAATGGAGGTTGTAGCCAATGGCTAACCTATTGCATTTTGGGCTCAAAATTGGATTGAGACGCACTGTAATGTTCTTATGAAATCGAGACCTTCAATGGATACCCTGTCATTTGTTAGGTTTTAGCATGACGCATGTTAAGTCAGAATGGTTAAAATTTTGAGATGATTTTGTTGTGATAGTTTAAGAGACACGCAAACAATTTGATTTGATTGTTTTACAACGTTGATTTAAATATGTTTATGGAAAAAGAGAGAGCTTACCTAGGTGTTGGAATTATTTCACGGATTGTTGACAACAATTGATAAGCTAAAGGTTATAGTTTTTAACAAAGTTTATGGAAAGATAAGTTGATACTGGGTTTGGGTGGAAGTGTTTGGACCTAATGAGGTTTGGATGGAAGTGTTTATGAGACAAGATTCATCCAGCTAACTAGCCTATCCAAATAAGATCATGTATGGAGAAGCTCATTGATAGATGTTTATAAAAATGGATGGGACATGATGGGTTTTCTTTTGAAAGGCGTACTATCTATGTTACATGGATGCATGACACAGTACGGAGGCTACGGATGCGGTAACATGAACATGACACTTATTTTGATGTGTCCTATTGCATTTTGAGTGTCTTTGATGTGCCCATGTGTGTGTCACGGCACAACATAGTCAAGGATAGATTTTGAGTGTCCGTGCTTCATGGTTTACTATGGAAGCTATTTACCAATACTATCAACGGACAGATTCAGAAAGAGTAGAATGGATGTTTATGTGGTCTTGGTTGAAGAAAAAAAGGCTTTTCATGTGGTTCATAGGGAGGTTTTCTATTGGTTTTAGAAAGGAAATTTTCGTTTTTAATTACTTGGGGTGATTATGGACATGTATGTTGGTATATGAAAACACTGAGGAGATACTAATTTGTCTCTATTAGCCATAGGTTAAAGTTTACATCAAGGGATCTAAGACCTGACCTGTTTGCGTAGATGAACATTTTCTACAATTATGAGTTTCCTTGATATGTTGCTATGGGTATGATTGCTTCTACAATAGAAATGAGAAAGCAGTCAAACTAGAAGAGTTCAGAATTAGTTCGGTTAAGATAAATTGTAGGCTAAATTGTACTTAAATAAATTTAACTATCAACGTTTGGTACTTTAATACCCCCTGAACTGTTTTTGGGTAATTTAATTGATACCTTAAACTTTTTATTTTCACTTTAATACCTGAAGTATCATAATGCAGTTAGAAGTAACTCAAACACACAAAAAAGACCACAATGCCCTAATCCTTACACTAGCCTTATAATTCATTATTTATTTCAAATTTATTATAATATCAATTAAATAATCTTCGTCATCACCATTTTCCAGATTAATTTCCTAACTCTAACCCCCATCTCCACCCCAATGTTGATGCCGCCCCATAGTATGCCGCAAATTGCCTGCCGGACGGCCACAGACCGCCCAATAACCACCTGTGCCAGATCTGCCTGACCCCTTCCTACCGCGGCCATGAATACCAGTATTTGCTGCTCAAAAAGGACATGCTTGCTTGTTGCCATTTTTTTAGCAGCAAGGAGGGGGGATTCGTGGCTGCAAGAGGAGGGGGCGTTGGGCCAGGCTCCGGCGATGGCTGGCTAGTGCGGTGGCGACGGCATTTGGGTGGAGACGGGTGAGGTGGGGAAGGGGCTGCAAGAAGTTTGTCTTTTGTTAAATTAAGTAAATACAGAAAAAGGTTGTGTTTAGTTAAATTATTTATGCTATAAAATACTGTATAAAAGATTTCAGATGTTTACCTTAAGGAATGGATGCATTTATTGGGAGTTGATGGTAGCTTTGTTTGAGATAACATAATATCAGTGGACGTGGCTTTGCATTTTAAATTAAACTAATTACTCATTTGATTTGGGGTTGGGTGGGGGGGGGGGGGGGGTGCGGTGGGGGAGGTGTGGTTGAGGGACGGGGATAACACTATTAAATAGAAAAAAAAAAAACAGTACAAAATGGTAAGCTGAATGAAGAAAGGTTACTTTAATGCAATCAAACCCTAAAGTTTGGAATTAAAGTTTCGGTTTGGTTAATGTTGTTGTTTATGTTTAAGTTGCTGATGGCTGTATTATTTTCTCTTTTACTTTACTTCATAATCACTCAATGGTCATATCTTCCTGTAAACTACTGCACTACAAGGGTTCTCTTCTCAATAAATAGTTGATTCCACTTTATGCAGGGTGCTACCATAGTGGATCAGATTGTGAGTATAGACCCTGTTGAAAATTACATTCCTAAGATCGAGGTATGATAAATATGTGTTGGATCTGAAGCAAGCCTTTACATGATGTGTATCTGTTATAACACATTTTATTTTATTCATCCAGCAAGTTATAGTAATAGATCAGTTCACAAGTGTAGGTCCAGCTGGAAAGTGCATACCAGTAGTTGAGGTGCTCTAAACTCGCATTCATTTTTCCTCAAGTTTGCAACTTTGAAATGCCATTGTGTTGAAGCATTTCCATGATAGAAAAATGAGCTTCTGTTTATATTTAATGCAGGCAACTAGCAATCATGGAAGTAGCCATGTTTATGTCAGTAAAGCTCATGTCATCATGACAGGTGTGCTAGCAAGGGGTTCAGCACTAAGACAAGATGCTGTGAATAAAGCAAAAGCATTTGATGAGAAACATCAGTTAACCGCTAATGCTTCAGCCAAGGTTACTTCCTTTGATAAGCGAGTCGGTCTTTCGGAGAAAATAACAGTTGGAATCTCACTTGTCAATGACAAAGTAAAGTCCGTGGATCAGAAACTACGTGTATCTGATAAAACAATGGCCGCCTTAACCCTAGCTGAACAGAAGTTGAGCGATACAGGCTCAGCTGTCAAAACAAGCAGGTACTCTTTTTGAATTCCTCAAGAAAGTTTTGGTTTCTTATACGTCAAAGGAGATTGCCTTTAAACCAAGGTTCACAGTATCGGTATCGGAATCGGTATCGGAATCGGTATCGGAGTATTCCTATGAGTATTGGTATCGACGATATCGGTAGTGTCGGCAGTTTCGGATCGGAGTATCGGATTTTTTGGTATCGGAAAACAAATAATTATTAATATATTATTTACATTTTAAAAAATATATTTTATACATTTAGGCATAATTTTAAGTATTTTCAGTGTTATTTCTTAGTAGTTTTAAAATTAAATGAAATAGTACTCACCCTTAGCGATTGGTTTACATACAATAGATTGATTTTCTTCTTTTACATGCCTTTACAATCTTATTATGCTTTAAACCCTTGCTGATTTGTCTTTTTTGTTTAATTTTCTTTGCCGAATTGACCGGAAAAGAGACCCCCAATGTCGGTATCGGTCAGTATCGGGTATCGGTGGGTATCGGATCGGGACATGCCAAACTGTATCGGTATCGGCTGTATCGGATCGGTATCGGCCGATACTTTAAACCATGCTTTAAACTGATAAAGTAATGAGTTTCCCATATTTTTTAGTTGATTACATATCTTTTGCAATACAAAGTGAAGAACTGAACTCTCTATTTATGTTGTTCACTTGCTAGCTAGTTTCTGCTGTACGTGAGAAAATTAACGCTATAGTTATCTTCATGCTTTTGCTAGTCTTAGTTTGAAGCTTTTATAGTGAAGTTCTGAACATATAGACTGGTTTATTGCCAAATAACTTTTTCAGACCACTGACGTAATCATGTAGTTTGTTATCTTCATGCTCTAGCTAGACTCAGTTTGAAGCTTTTTATGATGGACTCAAATGTATAGGCTAGTTATTGCCAAACAAATTTTTCAGGCCACTGATTTTTCACATTAGGTTTGTTTATGATGAAGTTCTCGATGTATATGTTGTTTTTGTCAAACAACTTTTTTCAGACCACTAATTTGATGCCTACATAATTTATTGTTGGTTTTTTATATGGGTTGGGTTGCAATACTCCATATATGGTGCTGATTTAGTTACACACCATTGGATCGTACAAAGTCCATTTTAGTGGATAACAGATTTGGTATAAAATATTCTGGTCCTAGTAGCTCCATATCAGATTTTGTACCAAATCTGTTATTCAACACAATTGATCTTTGTACTATCCAATTGTGATATCTGCTAGGACGAGTATTGTAACCCTACTCCATGAGGTCATCCTTATCTATTAGCATACATATGATGCGGCTTTGTAGAATGAATTCTTTTGTCTTTAGATTTCATTTGTACTCTCCAAAAGTTTTTAGAGGTTTTGCTAAATATAGAAACATCTTAATTTAGTTCTATGACGTTGAGAGTAAGTGTAGCAATATCTTACGAAGAATGGCTTAGAGGACCAATTTATAGGCTGCGTGACAGTCATGTAATCAGTTTCCGATTTGCTTGACAGATATGCAGCCTGGTTAAATGGTGCATTTAGCAAAGTGGCAATGGCTGGCCATGTTGTCAGTGCAAAAACGAGAGAGAAGTTTCAATCAGCAGTGTCTAATTTGACTGCAAAGGTGAGTTCCCTGTCATGATCCTCAATTGTATTACGAGATCTAAATGTTGTCTATATTTGCAATTTGTAACTCATATTACCTCATAGGCAGGATGGTTTGTATATGATATCTGACCGGGAGACTTTGGGTCTATGGTCGACATACAAGCCCAAACTGATCTAAAGGGTACTTGTGTACTCAGTACAAGCCAATATGGGTGCTCTATATAGCTCCCTAAGGCTGTTTGCCCTAAAATTCCTCATAATGCACAACAAATATGTGAATTGTGCAAAATTTTCATCAGAAAAATGCACCGAAAGATTTACGCAATATGATTGGACTTGAATTATCTGCATATTTTATCAAATTACCATCTTATATAGTTGCTTTCTAGATACATTGTGATCTTTTTGCTCTCCTTTCGACTAAGTTGGATAATATATCACTGGTGACTTTTAGCCTTATTGTGTTGTACTTTAGAGGAGAACAAGATAAAAAATGTAGGAGAATAGTCTTTCTTCATTTCACTAATACTCAATTAGAATAGTCCTTTTATAGGCCTATAATAGAATGTCAAAGGCCATAAGTTACATAAAGTTATGAAACCAAGGACCATGAGTTACGTAAGTTATGGAAGACCAAAAGACATGGGACATCCATATTTACAACACTCCTCCTTGGATGTCCAATGGAATATAGCTCATTAAAACCTTGCCAAGAAAAATCCAATGGGATAAAAACTTGGACGAAGGAAAAAGAGTATATATTCATATAAAATGCGTAAGCGTGATAAATTGCCTCGTTAAAACCTTGTCAAGAAAATCCAGTAGGATAAAAACTTGGTTGAAAGAAAAAGAGTACAGTGTGAGAATTATTGATCACGCTCCTCCTGATACTGGCAAGAGATCCTTTAGTTGATGCATCCCAATATTCTGAATCATCTTTCTGAATATTGTGGTTGACAATGCTTTAGTGAATAAATCTGCAAAATTATTACTCGATTGTATCTGCCGAACATAAATGTCACCATTCTTTTGTAGCTCGTGAGTGAAAATTTTTTTTGGGTGATATATGCTTCATTCTGTCACCTTTGATGTAGCCATTTCTGATTTGTGTAATACAAACAACATTATTTTCATACAATATCGTCGGAGTATTTTTTTGTTGAAGATAACCCACATAATTTTTGGATACGATGAACCATCGTTCTCAACCATATGTACTCTTGACTTGCTAAATGCAATGCTAGAAATTCCGAGTGATTAGAAGAGGTAGCTACTAATGTTTGCTTCACCGAACACCATCATATTGCAGTATCGCCACAAGTAAATACATATCCAATCTGAGATCTTTCTTTATGTGGATCAGATAGATAACCAGCATCAACATAACCACAACTTGTGATTCTAAATTTTTTGAGTAAAACAAGCTCATATCGGTTGTCTCACGAAGATAACGTAATATATGTTTAATACCATTCCAATATCGTTTTGTTGGTGTCGAACTATATCTTGCTAGTAAGTTTACTAAAATGCTATATCAGGTCTTGTACAATTTGCAAGATACATCAAAGCTCCAATAGCACTAAGATATGGTACTTCTGGACCTAATAATTCTTCATTATCCTCTCGAGGACGGAATGGATCTTTCTTTTCATCTAATGATCGAACAATCATGTGGCTACTCAGTGGATAAAATCTTTTCAAAATCTTTTCTGCATAGGTAGATTGATGGATAAAAATTCCATTTGATAAATGCTCGATCTGCAGGTTTAGACAAAATTGTCTTTCCAAGATTTTTCATCTCAAATTCTTCATCAGATAATTAGCGGTTTTTCTGAGCTCTTGGGGAGTTCCTACAAGATTTAAGTCATCAACATATACCACAATAATGAAGAATCCATTTTTAGATCTTTTGATAAAAACATATGGGCAAATTGGATTATTTATATATCCTTCTCTAACAAGGTATTCACTAAGACGGTTATACTACATTCTTCCAGATTGTTTTAATCCGTATATGGATCGTTGCAATTTGATTGAGTATAACCCATTAGACCTTTTGTTATTTGCTTCAGACAATTTGAATCCTTTTAGGATTTTCATATAAATGTCATTATCCAATGACCCATATAAATATGCGGTAATAACATCCATAAGCCGCATATCAAGTTTTTTCTTAGACTGTTAAACTGATCAATTATCGTAATGTGATCGCGTCGATCACAGAAGAATATGTTTCATCATAATCGATTCCAGGTCTCTGTGAAAAATCTTGTACAACAAGTTGTACCTTGTATATCACAATTTTATCTCGTTGCGTTTTCGTACAAACACCCATTTGTATCCAATAGGTCTCATACCTTCAGGAGTTTGAACTACTGGTCCAAATACTTTGCAATTTTCTAGGAATTTTAATTCAGCTTGTATTGCATCTTTCCATTTTGGCCAATCATTTCTATGTCGACATTGTTCAATAAATTTTGGTTTAGGATCCTCATTTACTATATCAAGTGCAACACCATAAGCAAAAACATTGTTTATAGTAATTTTCTTTCTATCTCAGCTTTCTCTTGTACTCATATAATTTAAAGAGATTTCTTCTGAATTTGTTCATCGTCATGTTTCTCTTTAGGAGCTACCTTGGACTGATCATTCAAATTTTCTATGGTGCTTTCATTTTTTGAAACTATTTTTCTTCAGGAGTAATTACTTGTACCCTTTTCTTTCGAGGTTTTTTATCTTTAGTGCCAACAGGACGTCCACGTTTTATGCATGGTTTTAGTGTACCATTATGTTGTCCTTCAGGGATATCAATCCGTGCTGGTGTATTTATTGTCGCTATATGAGATTTCGTTACTTTCTTAATATCAATAAATGCATCTGGCAACTGATTTGCAATATTTTGCAAATGAATGATCATTTTCACTTCTTGCTCACATCTACTTGTGCGTGGGTCAATAAAAGATGGTACATTTCATGTAATTTTACGTCGTTCTACAGAAAGTGACATTTTATCTCCCCCTAGTGACGGAAAAACTGACTCATCAAAATGGCAATCAATAAACCTTGCCTTAAATAAATCGTCCGTCAGGGGCTCAATGTATTTTATTATAGATGTGGAATCAAAACCAACATAAATTCCAAGACGTCTTTGTGGACCCGTCTTTGTTCGTTTAGGTGGAGAAATGGGGACATAAACCACATAACCAAAAACTTTTATGTGTGAAATATCAGGCTGCTGGCCAGAAACAAAGTTGCAATGGTGAATAATGATGAAATGAACTTGGTCGAATACGGACCAATGTAGCTGCATGTAATATTGCATGTCCCCAAACAGAAGTGGGTAAACTAGATCTTAAAAGTAAAGGTCTGGCAATCAATTGCAACCTTTTAATAAAAGACGTTGCAAGTCCATTTTGAGTATGCACGTGTGCAACTGAATGTTTGACATTAATGCCAATTGACATACAATAATCATCAAATGCTTGAGATGTATATTCACCGACATTATCAAGACGAATAGTCTTGATGGAATAATCAAGGAATTGAGCCCTTAATCTTATAATCTGAGCAAGAAGTTTGGCAAAAGAAACCGTTCGTGTTGATAGTAGACTTACATGCGATCATCTAGATGATGCATCTATCAAGACCATAAAGTAACGAAATAGTCCACAAGGTGGGTTAATAGGTCCACAAATATTCCCTTATATTCTTTATAAAAATATAGGGGACTCAAGATTAACTTTCATTGGAGACGGTCTTACAATTAATTTTCCTTGTGAGCATGCAACACACACACAATCACGAGGTAAAAGAATCTTCTGGTTCTTTAGAGGATGCCCACGTGAGTTTCTAACTATTCGATACATTATACTTGATCTAGAGTGGCCAAGTCGATCATGCCAAAGCATAAAAAGTTTTGGATCATTGAACTTCTGGTTTATCGGAGTATTAGATTCTATGGCACTTATGTTTGCATAATACAATCTTGATGAGAAAACTGAAAGTTTTTCTTTCACATGCTTCTGGCATGAATCATTGGATGTAATACATAGATATTCTATATTTTTCTCATTCATAGTCTCGATATGGAAACCATTGAGACGTATATCTTTGAAACTTAGCAAATTTCTTTTTATCTTGCTAGAATACAAAGCCTCTTTCACCAAAATATTTGTTCCATCCGGTAATATAATGTTCGCTCTTCCAGAGCCCTCAATAGTTTTGTAGTATCAGAAATTGTACTAACATTTGCTTTTGCCAATTTTAAGTTCGAGAAGTATTTTTGATCTCGAAGAATTGTGTGCGTTGATCTACTGTCAACCAGACATATCTCCACCATTGGAGTTGTTCACTGCAGCATTATTTTTCATATTTCTATAACAAAAATGAAGTAAGAAACATTATAAAACAATTATTAATTCGATATTATAACCAAGACTTAGAAACATGAGAATACAAGCATTGAACTAAAATTGAACTTAGAAAAATAAAGTTCAAATAGTCTACATCCCAACACAATCATTTTTGTCCTTTCCATTGCCATCATTAGCATCATCACCAAAAAACTTAATCCCATTAATCCCTTCAATTGGCTCGTTTAAGAAATCATCAACATCCAAATGAGTAAATTCCATTGGATCATTTTCATCTTCAACAATTTTACTGAAAACTACAAAATTGATTTCTTTCTCTTTTCCTTTGCCTTTGATAGATGTTTGGTAAAGGTCAAGTAGGTGCTTTGGTGTACGACAGGTACGAGATCAATGTCCTTTTGCTCCACACATATAGCAAGCCTTGTCATAATTTTTCAGAGAATCTTTTTTCGCACCCTTTCCTTCATCTTGTTTTTCGCCATTGTGTTCCACTTCAAGTGGTATGGTCCAACCTTCTTGTTGAAGGTATGATAATTAGGACCACAATGGTCTCGAGTTTTACCATGACTATAATTACGACCATGACCACGGCCACACCACGTCATTGTCTATAGTTATTTGCATTCGCTTCAGGGAATGGCTGTGATCCAGTAGGGTGGGTGTTGTGGTTTTTCATTAGGAGCTTTTTATTTTGTTCAGCAACAAGTAGGCATGAGTTCAATTGAGAATATTTTTAAAAACCTTTTTCACGGTACTACTATTGTAGGAGCATGTTCGTAGCATGGAAAGTAACAATGTATTTTCCAACATATCTTCTTCAGTAACATTATCTTCGCATAATCTTATTTGAGACACAATTTTGAACATTGCAGAGTTATATTCGTTTATCGTTTTGAAATTTTGCAACCTCAAGTGCATCCAATCATAACAAGTCTTTGGGAGTATCACACTCTTTTGATGATTATAACGTTCCTTCAAGTTTTTCCATAAAATAGTTGGGTCTTTTACTCCAAGATATTCGGATTTCAGCCCTTTATGGAGGTGATATCGAATGAAAATCATTGCCTTTGCTTTGTCTTGTTCGCTTGCCTCATTTTTTTCTTTGACGACATGTGCAAGGTTCTTTGCACTCAAATGGATCTCAGCCTCAAGAACCCAAGTCAAATAATTTCTTTCGGAAATGTCAAGAGCATCAAACTCAAGCTTGGTAATGTTTGCCATATGTCTGAAAAAGAAATATTTCTTTAGAATATAATACACATACTCAAATCTACAAGTTTGAGTTTTATCAATTAGGCTTCAAGTCTTAACTTATTTTATTTTGGCTTCAAGCCTTATATTCAATATAGGTTTGGAGATGAAACTTATGTTCATCTAAATACAAGGCTCTAAGATATTTGCTATAAAGTCACAAAATTTGGAGACAAACATGATTAACAAACAAACCATAATCAAACGAATCCATAAACAGATATACTAATATATTTTGGCAATTGCATCTACTATTGGATATAATTTAAAAATACATGAATAAACAAGACCACTATTATGAATAAAAAGTCATGAATAAGCAATCCATGACTTGCTGGGAAGCTTGCATCAGGTAGGGAAAGATAGCAGCAAGAAGAAATGTTAGGATTTGAAGCGTCAATTTGCTAAGAGTGATTCTATCATGTGAGTAGCAGCGCCTTATGAGTAAGTATTTACAAATAAGTGAAAATAATTTCTCAGTTGGATGGATTAGTGAACAACCAATAGTAAACTAGGAGCAGAACACCAACCAAAGGCATCTACTGTTGGGCTAAAAAATGAATCTTGTGTGGATCAGTTTGTTAACTCCAACAATCTTAAACCCCAAAGGTGAATATATTGGCAAAAAATGGCGCCGATTGTGGGAATAAGAAACTATCCTACTGCCATATAAATGCATGAATTAAAAAAATTAAAAGAATGGCGTAAGTTGGACTTACAATTTCCTTGAGCAAATTCGTGCTAATAACTTATAATTTTCTTGAGCAAAATCGTGCTTGAGCAAAATCGTGCTGATAACGTGTTATACTTTAGAGGAGAACAAGATAGAAAATGTAGAAAAATAGTCTTTCTTCATTTCACTAACACTCAACTAGAATGATCTTTTTATAGGCCTACAATAGAATGTCAAAGGCCATAAGTTCCATAAGTTATGAAATCACGGACCATGAGTTACATAAGTTATGGAAGACCAAAAGACATGGGACATCCATATTTACAACATATTGGTGTTATTAAAGTATCTTACATTATAATTAATGTTTCTAGTTGGTGTTTCAAATATCAATTGTAGTCATGCTTCCTTGTTTAGCTAACCCTTACTTCCTTGTTTAGCTAACCCTTACATAATTACTACTTTGTTAGCTTTATATCAAACTTTTAAATATCTACTTAAAATGTTGTTGAAAATCCTACTTATCTTTCTTACGGGACGCCCTGGCTTCCCCATTTACTGTCAACTCGCCATGTTGTCGTTAGACTTGCTCATTGCTTGTGCAATTCACTTTCTTCTTTCTTTCTCTTTTACTTTTTGCCTTCTCTTCTTTCTCTCTGTCCTCTCCTTATTATAGTGAAGAGGCCTCTTCTAATTGGGTGGGACTAGGAAGGTCTTTGGACTCACCTCTAGTCATCTCCTTTTTTTTTTTTTCATTTTTTCTAGAATATTCTTGTTCTTATCATTCTACCTAAATAGTTGGGTTCTATTTTATCCTTATTCTCTCCCTCTTAGGAATTCTCCCTATATTATATGTACTATAAGGAAAAATTGATAGTAACTGCTCCATATGCGTTGGAATTGCTTTCAACTGCCCAACCTTTTCATAAAGTAAACCCTCTTAACTGTCTCACTTTCTTGTAAACCAATTTTAACATTTAACCTATGTACAATGTGATCCATGTTTTTTCTTGTTCTAGTCAGTTTTGGGCATGTGAGAAGATGATCTTTATGGAGTCTGTTCGAGCTGTATCCTGTCACCACATGACATTTAATACGGGGAATCTCCCCAAAAGATTATAATAAACCAATTAGTCATGTGTATATACTGTTTTTCTTTGTATAATGATGACCCGACATTTTGATATAGGAGTTGAAGATAAACAGTCATTTTCTCTGTAAACGTTCTGACATCAATTCCGTTTGTAGCATAAATGAAACCTGGGCATGAGGTTGTACCTGTTATAGAAAGATAATCATCTTCCCTATAAACCTTGTGGCACCACATATATTGCAGACATGACATGATACATTTGGTGACTATTGTCTTATACCTCATGTTTAAATCTCTCTCTCTCTCTCTCTCTCTCTCTCTCTATATATATATATATATATATATATATATATATATATATATATATTTTTTTTTTAATATATATATATATATATATATATATATATATATATATATATATATATATGATTTTGAGTTCCTTCTCCCTCCATCTTGTAGTTGTTTTTTCCTTCACGTAGTGGCATATCCTGCCATGCCTTCCTCTCCATGATTTCCCTCCTATAATACTTACGTTTCGTCCACTTAAATGTAAGAACCCAAGCTGTTTCTCCTCATTTTCTACTTCCTCCATGCCTATTTCCACACAAAATCCATTCTCTTCCATTTATTCTTGTAGAGCTTCTTCACCCATACTGATTACTGCTAACCTCCTAGACATTAGATCTTCGAATGGTGTTAAATCATCTACTGCATCCCACCTTGATCCTTTATGGTCCCCATTTAGTTTCCATAAAATGGATGGATTTTTATACAGTGAGTGATAAATGCGGTAATCGTGTAACTGTTAAGATTGATTGATAGCTCCACCTTTAGCGAGCTTGTACATGAAGTATCGGTATAAGCTAGGTATACTTTCAACTTATATATACATTCAGAGCAAGAGGGAAACTTCAAAGTTAATATGGATGAGGACCTTAATTACACATTTAGGTAAACCCCTTTTCCAAGACCAGTCATAGAAATGATGGCTACTGTAGGAGGGAATGGAGGCAATGAGTAATGAGGCAAACAAATAGTTAATACATAAGTAGTAAAACTGATAATCTCCTCACCTAATGCAGACTTGTCTTTTTTTGTCTCATGGAACCTTTTCCTTGATGAGATTGATGATAATGATTTTTGCTGGTATGTTTGGTATATGAGCTTGTTGGCAGCATCAAATTGTCTACCAGCTTTATGTTCTCTTACTACTGTTCCAAATAGCAAACTTTATCTTCAATCAGGTGGAATTAACTTCATCACCCACCTTCACTCTATTTGATGTGGTAGCACATGTTCTCACTCTTAACATGTTACTTCTAGCCTAGAAGTTCTAGGAGATCTATCCTATCCGACCTCTGCACATCACTTAGGTTAATTACTTGTGGAAATTCAATCATGGAGATCATATTAACCAAAATTTACCTGTTTGTGTCACTGATAGTAGGATTGAGTCGATTTGTTCTTATTTTGATCCCAGCCACCATTCCTCGGACCACAGCCTGTTTCATTCCCAATCATAATTTCTTACCAACATGTTATGATGAAGATCCTTATGAATGTTGTAAGCATTAGCAAACACTGGAGACTTGCGACAATCAGGCAAATGGTTGTGTACTACCATCTTGGTATTGTGTCATTACCAGACTAAGCTGCGATCACCATCTTTTTGACTGGATGCCACCCTATTGTCAAAATTGAAAATAGATAAGAGTGTAATTTTTCTTGTTAAGAGGATTGTCTAGCTGTAAATATCTTGGTTTTTTTGTGAAAGCAACCCCTCTCTCAAGTTCCCTTGATTTGGAACCTCAATTTTCAACATTCATGACAGTTCGATTTGCCAATTGACCACCAATCACAAGAACCTGATCATCCCTCCATAGATTGTTCTTTACATAGATTTTCTGATGCAGAACAAATTCGGCTACTTGGGAGCATTACGTGTTACAAATTTTAAATTGGCCGGTCGTGATCAACCAACTTCTAGTGCCATGTCTTAGCTAGTAATTATTGTATTTATATTTTTGTTGTCTAATAGATACCCATTTTACCTATTGATTTGTCTTCCATCTTTTATATCTAATCTTCATGTAGTATAACATTATCTGTACCTGCATTGACTGCTAACATTACCACCCCCTTTGTTGTTTTTCTTGCCTTATCAGGAGATTCATAACAGAGTTGTTGCTGTATGAATGCTAATTGGTGAATTGCAGAATTGCAGAACACGGAACTCTGGGAATTGACACCAACGTATGAGTTTAATGTAGTGTTTTGAATATAGATGGGAGGCTGGTAGTGTACTGGATGGCTATTATTT
Organism: Iris pallida; assembly: GCA_029216955.1. Classification (NCBI taxonomy): domain Eukaryota; kingdom Viridiplantae; phylum Streptophyta; class Magnoliopsida; order Asparagales; family Iridaceae; genus Iris; species Iris pallida. The sequence continues at coordinate 114,344 of JANAVB010039217.1, read as the reverse complement.
GTTCATTGTTTCATTATTTCTTTTCCACCACGTAGCTTGTTTCCTTTTTGTTTGGGTGACTGGGTGTTGTTTCTCATCTTTACTGTGTTTTTGTATTGTAAAGTTACCATCAAAGTGTTTAGAATGTAATGAAATGAAAAGCTCATGTTGTAATGGCTTAGATGCGCTTCAGTAGTAACATTGGTTTTTTTTTTTTTAGGTTATTAATGATCAATGTCTAGTATAATATTGTACTTGCATTTTCTTAGGATATAAGTTTTTACTTGTTCAATCTGCCTTGTGCTTCAGTAGTTCCCTCTGTTGCACGCATAATGATGCATTGAACTGAGATCGAGGAGCCTAGTTGTACCTGTAAAGTTCCCTACAGTCGGAAAGTTTGACATGATATCCATATTAGCTAATATTAGTAGAATGCATTTGAATCTGTGCTCTTTGTATAGATATTTCGGGAGGTGGTCTTCATTATTATGTACCAATTATGTTTATCTGTTTTCAGTATGAGACATCTGATCACAACTCCCATTATATGGACAGAAAAAGTAGGAGTTATCACATGCTGAGAATATGTAACATAATTGACATAGAATAATGGGGACTACAGATATTCCAGGGATCATATGTGCTAATTTAAAAGCAAGTTACATATCCACCGTGGAATATGTCTGAATTTTTCTGGGTTGACAAATTTCTTTACTACTGTTTTATGGTGATCATAACATGTCATCTGCTTATTTTCTCTCGACTCCATGCATTCGTCTCTCGTGTGTCGCATAGTGGGAAAATCCAGTGATGTGCTGTTAATGCGATGGCTCTTTTGAAAAGCTCTAGTGTTATTCCCAGTTTCATGATGTCTTTTCTGGAGAGCGCAAGACTTTGTAATCCGACCAATTCTGGACCTAGCACACCGGGGCCTATTAGTTGGATCAAATGTCAACAAGTGAGTGAGACTAGAGCTGTCGATGGAAAACGATGACCCAATCTGATTATGTTAGAAAGGGACATTTTAATAAATGTTTCCATTCTAAATGTTGAAACTAACATATATCTCCACTATTTTTTAAAGTCACTCCTGTATAAACACAACAAAAAAATTGTTAACAAAACGGGCGTATATCTTAAATATTTTACTGTTCCGTGCCAAATATGGGAGCATTTGCTAGTTAAAAAAAAATAGTGGTGATATATGCTAGTTTCAACATTTAAAAAGATGACATTTGCTGAAATATCCCTTTTAGAAACTATAGGTTTAGACCCCGAAAGTAACATGGAATCCTTACCGACTAGGGTTTGGATGTAGCTTTAATTGAACCCGAAATGGTACAAGAGTGTTAGATACATACAATGTACAGTCCTACATTGTATAGACGTCAAAATTGTCGCACCCCGATAGGGTATATAACCAACCATATGACTCGTGTTCATTCCATTCTATTCTATCTTTGATTCTATTGTGGTATCAAAGCTTCTCCTCTCCTAATCCCCAAAATTCCAAACTCTAGAATTAGAATCTCCTCTCCTAATCCCTAAAACTCCAAACTCTAGAATTAGAAGTAGAATTCTAACCCTGAATTGTTGATTGGAGCCACCGACATCAAAATTTCTCGACGGAGCATCTTCTTGTCCGGCAAGTCAAGCTTCATGATTGCTTTCTACTCTCGTCGTCATCAAGACTTTGGCATCGTCGATGGCAATTTCGGCATGATTGCTTTCTGCTATTTAAATTTGACCATGACGAATGCTAATAATGTTGATTTCGAGTTGTCACTCAAGTTCTCAATCAAACTTCATCTTATTCTGAAGACAGTCAAGTATTGATTCTTCATGATCTCCAGCTTTTGCTTGATCGAGCCTTCGTCTTATGGTTCGAAATTCTAACTTTCATTTTCAATAGAGAAGAAAAGAAGAGAAACTATATTCTCTCTCCTCTCGATCGAATCGTTTCTTTTAATACAATCGAAATATAGTGGAATACACCTATTGTGAATCGGACATGATTTAGTTTGAACAAACGACTACGATTTAATTATGATATGTGCATGTTCATTGTCGTGCACCCAAGCTTACACCCAGATGTCTTTGGCCCTACCTGCCAATCTCATATTTGTTTATCAACAGTTATATAGTAATTTGTTACATCCACAACTCTTGGCCCACATGTCATACTTTTAGCAGTCTAAACTTACATTTACAGTCACGATGTGGGCCTATTTATCGTTTAGACTTTTAGTATTTTGGATTGTGTTGTACAGTTGAGTGTGGGTACTCATACTGAATTGTAATATTGTACTTGATGTACACTTGAATCATGTTGTATTGTGTTTTCGTGTAGTGTTATATTGTACTTAGGCGTTGTACTGTGTAGTGGGGTTGTGTTGTATCATGTTGAGTTGTAACCTTGTCTTGTATACAAATCTGACTATTACGACTGTGTTGCCTTCGCAGCATCTTAGAGAGCCCAAACTATAGAGTTTGGGCGTTGGCTATTAAAAGACATCAACATGAACGCCAACTATAGGAACATGTTGACGTCTTACTCGTGCTATATGGACATATAATGAGCATAGATATAAGGGCATGATTTTTCAGTCAGTCTCATCCATTATTATGATATAGCTTTCTCTATATACTATTGTCGTTACCATGTAGGGTCACCTCCAGGAGTACTTAACCCCATGTGAACAATGTGATGGTGCTTACTATTATTAGTTGATTCTGACTGTTTGTTCTGCTACTTAGGGTGATTGTACGTCTGATAGTTTCATGCCTATATAATGGAATTTTGGAGTCATCTTACCCTCATGGAGCCTGTTCCTTCTGATACTACCTGTTTATACTATATAGAGGTTCTTGCATATGGAAATCGACAAAGATTACACTAATTTTGTATGAGACTTTAATTTAAGCTTTATATTGTCGTTGGTTTTCTGCGACAATGTTCACCTACCCCTTCTTTTGTTACGATGATGAACGAGCTAAGTAATGAGGAGACATGTCTCAAATATCTTGATAGATAGTTGATTATACCTAGCAATTCTGTTCTAGCTGCTCGACCCTAGTTTGTTCTTCAGGGTCAGCCCTGACATGTTGTTTCTTAGGGACCACCTAAGCTTGTTATCTCTGATGCATCTTCTGGTACTTTTGGTCATCGATAGTGACATAAGTAGTGTGATTGGCACAAGCACCATGATACTCATTTTACTAAGGGGTATCAAATCTTTTTCCAGCACAAGGATCATGAGACTACATTGCAGACCTTATGTACGACCTCCACATCATTGGACTACTATAGTTAATATGATAAATTTTAACACCTCATTTATAGCCAAAATTTATTCGACAACTCCTCATCACTCACCAATATTTCAGTAGTATAAGTAGTTTCTGATATGTTTCAACTATCCATTCCTCAGCATGCTGCATCTGCTAGTTTCATCCTTACTGCTTCCACTTGTATTGTTGGTCTAATATGAGATTAGATTTTGATAATGACAATTAAGATACGATTATGTGTATTATGCTACTTACAAGATATTGTAGAAAATGATGGAAAGGCATAAGCCAAAGCACAAAGCCTTAGCTCTAGCATAAACAAGAAAGATGTACAATGGAAACAAAAATGAAGAATCACGAAGAGCCAATGGTACACCGCCATATGCCATTGAGCATTGTGTTTTTTTTGTGTGCATTAGTGAGCACCAAACAACAAGCCAATGGTACACCGCCATATGCCGTTGAGCAATGTTTCCTTGCAAGCTCACTTTGTGACGACTATTTTTTATAACTGTTACTATGCATAAAGGCATACCATCGATATGTTGCCATTATGCCTAGTAACAACTATCTTTGTGCATTTTGAGAGGTTATAGATAGGGTTGTTTTTCCTTCCTTCATATTAACTTCTTGGATTCTAACTTGAAAATCTCTTATTGTAAACCTTTCCACTTTAAATTTCTTTCAATTGTTATTATTTACTTGTGACAGAATAAAATTTGAGTTGTAAATTGATATATTCTGTTGTTAGAAGATTATCCATATTTCTTAAAATAGGTTGAAGTACGCAAGACTTCAGATCAAAGTTTGCGTTGAAGTCAGTGAGCCCTTCAGATAAAAGATCACGTGTATGAAGTTGGCTAGACCTTCAGTTCAAATCTTACAAGTATAACTATTTTTATAATAGTAGATTAAGGCTGGAGAGTGTCACGACCCGCTCCTGAATATCCGAATACGAGTCAGACACATCCAGTCTACGCTATGAGACACAGCATAGTAAGCTGTTCTAAACCTTTAATCATCTTCAAAAATTATATTATAGTGTATCAGATTAATTACAACATCTATATCAAGAGAAACTAGAATAAGTCCCAAAATATCACTTAGTTACATTCCCAAAGCAAAAGTAACTGGAGACCAATCCAGCCAAATTAATGTTAACTAATTATTACAAAACAAGTTCAAAAGCGAAATGTAAGCTAAGCTATAGGGTATTCTCCAACAGGGACATCCTCTGGGATGTGGGCTAGCGTCTTAGTGGCAGGTCCATAGTATGAATTGTAAAGCAACTCCTCCTCGATCAATTCACCTACAACGATCCAATCAGGAATGGAGAAAAGTACAACCCTACAATTTACGTTACTAATACATGACATGATAAGAATGAACTGATAAAGAAAACATGGTTGGTTTGAAAGAAAAGACAACATGCTTGGTTGTAAAATAAAGACAACATACTCGGAAGATTCTATAAAGTAAAGACAACATGTTCAGAAGATACTTGTAAAACAAAGATAACGTGTTTAGAGGACACTTGTAAAACATGTTCGGGCTAGATAGGCAAAGTGCGGCTTTGAAAAGATAGTAGACACGTGGTCGGCTAAAATAGGACGGTAAAAATAATTGCAACTGATATGACATAAAGCCGGTCCGGCAAAATCCACACGTGCGCGATGTGTGAGTTACGCTATCCACTCATATTATACTATGGGTTTTGATCACGTATTAACTAGGCAATTTTCCCTTTCCAGTGTCGATAATGTGTACAACTTGCAACATATGATACAATTCTTGTTAAAGAGGCTTGTTTCATGAGAAACAGGTTATACTTGCAATCTTGGAATTTAAAGACAACATACAATGAAAAGAAGATATAATTGTAACAGAAGCATGCAAATCATATTATGTACAGTTTTGTATGTTGTAGTGTACTTGCCTTGATTTACCAAAGGATTGATGTTAAATGTTGATTTGATGTCCAAAGTCCTCAAGCTGTAACAAGGTATAATGTTTCTTAGTTTAAAGATTAAGTGCTAACTAGGTGTTGTGCTCTCTAACTATGTCAAGTTACACTAGGTTCGGGTCACAAAGTCATGACACACTATTCCTAACCTTGATCATAAAGTCTAATATAATATTTATATAAAGGTAATACACATCAAAAATAGGTTTGAACAGGTTAAAATCACAAGTTATTGTTTGTCATAATTTACTAGGATTTAATATTTATTAATTTTTTTTTATTTATTAAGAAAATAGAGCATTAATGAGGCAGGGCTCACCTTCGCTCATTTTAATAGTTGAGGCCTCTAAATACCAAGTTGCTATTTTTCATTAGTCAATTAGTGCAAATTAGGAAAGGTATTAAGTTTTCACAATTTTTGGGCTACTACAACTATTTATAGAACTATTTGTATCAAAAACTAATTTAATAATAATATTTTGTAATTAATTGTTAACAAAAACTAGTTTTTAATATGTAAAAATAAGTCCAAAATCTACATGTAAATATACTAACTTGGCCTAAATAAAATCTAGTATTTAAATAAATTTTTTAATTAATTTTCAGAAATCATTTATTATTTATTAAAATTAAAAAGACTATAAATGCATATAAATGTATTTATATTTTTTTATTTAAAAATATAATTATAAAATAATTAATTTTGGAAAATATATAAATAAATACTACAATTAAAAGTACAATTTACTAGTATTTTACATCACTCAAATACAATATATAATTATCAAAATACAAGAAAATACACAAATACATAAATACTACATATAATAATACCATAAATAATATAATATATATTACCCAAAAAATAAGCTTAACATAGGATTCGAACTCGGGTCTAGTGGTTCAAGTTTTAGGGTGGTCGCATTTATTGGTCAGGTGACCATCGGGCCAAGATTGGTTTGGTGTCTTGGATTTAAACTATACCAAGGCTAGAGTTTAGTTTCTTACCGAGGAAGAAGAAGAAGGTGGTCACGGTTATGTCGAGATCATCGTCGGCTCGTCGTCCTCTGTCTGCTCGAGCATGTCGACACAGTGTCGGCTCCATCAGAATCGTCCTCGTCGGGATCAGGAAGGTGGTTCGTAGGTTGTCGATGTTGGAGTCCAGTTTGGATTTGGTAACAACATACTTGTGGAATCCAAATCTTATTAAATATTTGATTAGATTAGATTTGGATGTCTGTAATTGGTGTTGTGCTATTTTAGATATAATAGGATTCTTATTTTAGGAAATAATATTATGATCTAAAATAGGATAATTGATGGACTATTTTAGGTGTAATAGGATTCTTATTTGAGGGCTTCCTAATTAATAAATAATATTATAACCTAAAATAGGATTTTCTCGTCCTATATATATGGGGTGAGGGTGGAGGCACAAAGAATAAGCACAAAGCACAAAAGTGAAGATTCAGGGTGCTTGTCCACAAGAAAATCTAAGAGAAAGTCCGTACTTTGCTCTTAGGTCTTCGCCATCCAAGTCAGAAGGAAGAAGAAGATCTAATCGAGGAGTCGTTAACTTCGGTTAGAAAGATTGCTACGGGTTGGTGAGTGATCTCAATTGTAATCTTCTGTTTTTCTTCTTGAGAGTGGTAAGGGGGTGGAACCTATTAGGACAAAGGGTTCAACGTGAGTTCTGCCAATCTTGTAATTTCATCTGAGTTATTAAAGGTTGGGATATTTCCAGGTGACATACGTCACCGCCATATACTTGTCTTCATCTTGTGCTTAGTGTCCGTTAGACAAGGGTTGGTTTTGGTCAAGTAGGTTGGTAAACGCTTCCGTACGTGCCCAACAATTGGTATTAGAGCTTTGGAGGTTCTAGCAACCATGTCACGGAGCAGATGAACACTCGTATGATCACCCTCATAGAGAAAAACTGATGATTTGGAAGCTAAGGATGAAGGATCTACTATGGTGAAAGGACTTGCATGGTCCGTTGGAGGACGACAGCACAAAGCTAGCTGACAAAGCCACTGAAGACTGGAAACGACTGGATCGGAAGGCCGTTGGATTCATCCGCCAATGGTTGGATGATTCGGTGTTTCACAATGTGTCCATGGAGAGTTCGACAAAAGTATTATGAGAGAAGCTACATTCGCTGTACGAAAGGAAGACGGCTGGCAACAAGACATTTCTTATTCACCGACTTGTCAACTCGAAGTACACAGAGGGTGCCCTAGTGGCACAACATCTAAACGAGGTTCATGGTATCATCAATAAGCTGTCTGCGATGAAGATGGTGATTGATGATAAGCTTCAGGTCCTACTGCTCTTGAGTTCTCTTCTGGTAAGCTGGAAGACGTTGGAGTTGTCATGATGGAGGCAGTCAAAAGTAGCTTGTTGAATGAGGAGGTCCGACACAAGTAAGTGGAATCGTCGTAGAAGTCTTCTCTGGTGACTTTCTACGGGAAGGGAAGATCCAAGTCACAGGCAAGGACATAGAAGAGTTCTCGGGATCTTACGATTGTGGACCGCAAGGAGGGATGCTATTATTGTGGTAAAAGGGGTCATATCAAGAGGAACTGCATGAAGCTCAAAGCTGAGAAGGCCAAAGGCAAGGATGATCAGGAGGATCTCACAACAATGGAAGATATCATCATCGCAGCGACCGATGCAGAGAAACCTTATGGCATATGTCATGATGGCGACTGGGTCATAGATACGGGGCATCGTATCACGTCGCTCCACATAGGAAGATCTTTACGTCATATCGTAATAGCAGGTTTGGATATTTGAAGATGGGTGACAAGGGGATGGCTACAGTTTTAGGCATCGATGATGTGCACTTGACGACGGAGTTGTGAGAAACTCATCCTGAGGGGTATGCGACATGTGCTGAGTTTGTGCTACAACTTGGTTTTGATAGGGAGGCTGGCAGATGATGGCTGTCGCAGTCTCTTTGGGAGCAAAAATTGGATGCTTGCGAAGGGTTCCCAACAACTGGCTCGAGGAGATTTATGTTGTGGCATGTACAGGCTCAAGCCGCTGAGCTATATAGACATGCCATAGACACCGAATGGAGGCTCGAGGGGTGTTCAACGGGGTGGATCGTCGAAAACTTGCTATGGAGGGGCTACTAGATGCTTTAAGGGTTACAGAGGATTCGGTTTGTCGAGACAAAGCGACGGATGGTGATGAGTTTTGATTGGGGGTCAGTCTGTCAGTCCAATGACAGCTGACCGATCTCCAAGTGGGGGTTGCTCTACGAATCTAGATTTGGCGACATATGGTTTGCTAAATCTTTACGGAGCAACATCGGTTTCAGTAGTTCGAAGCCAGAAAGGAGATCAAGGTTTACAGCAAACTCAATCTGAGGCAGGAGCATCATCATTTACACAGTTCAGGGGAAGCTGTGGGTCATCGACGACATGCACAATGCATGATGTTCTGCTCGAGGATGCATGTGTATGGGAGAGCTTCAAATTCGGACATAAAGATGGGCAGGTTCAGGAGTTCGAATCTTATGAGAATCGTACCATCCGCTTGGTTGGGCCAGCCAAGGGTGAAGAAGCTCTTCGAAAAGTGAATACTTTCCGGTGGAAGACGGAAGTCGGAAACATGTAACCAAGATTTACGGTGAGGCTGATCGTCAGGGACTTCATTCTTGGTCATCTCATTGATATCGACAGGATCCCAGTAGTGCAGGAGATGCTACGCATGGCAGCTAGCATCGACGTGATGGTCGAGGAGCTGGAGACAAAGGAAGATGTAAAGCAACTTGGGGGATCGGAGATTAGTGGCATGGGAGATCAGGAATTCTGTCGTTGGACGACATGCATGGAGTCCAGTTGAGGACCCATGGGATCAATACCCTCTCATCAGACTGGAGGGGAAGATTATTAGAGTCCAGTCTGGATTTGGTAACAACATATTTGTGGAATCCAAATCTTATTAAATATTTGATTTGATTAGATTTGGATGTCCATAATTGGTGTTGTGTTATTTTAGATATAATTGGATTCTTATTTTAGAAAATTCTATTATGATCTAAAATAGGATAATTGATGAGCTATTTTAGGTGTAATAGGATCCTTATTTGAGGGCTTCCTAATTAAGAAATAATATTGTGACCTCAAATAGGATTTTCTCATCCTATATATAAAGGGTGAGGGTGGAGGCACAAAGAATAAGCACAAATCAAAAAAGTGGAGATTCGGGATACTTGTCCACAAAGGAAATCTAAGAGGAAGTCCGTACTTTGCTCTTAGGACTTCGCCATCCAAGACAGAAGGAAGAAGAAGATCTAATCGAGGAGTCGTCGACTTCAGTTAGGGAGATTGCTACGGGTTAGTGAGTGATCTCAATTAAAATTTTCTGTTTTTCTTCTTGAGAGTGGTGAGGGGGTTGAACCTATTAGGGCAAAGGGTTAACGTGAGTTCTCTCAATCTTATTATTTTATCTGAGTTATTAAAGGTTGAGATTTGTCCAGGTGATGTACGTAACCGCCATATACTTGTTTTCATCTTATGCTTGGTGTCCGTTAGACGGGGATTAGTTTTGGTCAGGTGGGTTGGCAAACGCTTCCGCACGCGCCCAACAATCGACGAAGCTCGGCTCGTCGGTGCAGCTCCAGTGGCTCGGGGATGGTGAGTGCGGTATGGGTCGCTGGGTTGCTCCAAAGGAAGAATATGGTAATGCTTAAGTTTTGTCTCAACATTTCTTTTTTTATTATAGAGAAATAAAGGAAAGTTACGAATGGGAAGGGTCGGGGGTTACGGAATAGAAAAGGTTGGGAGTTACGGAATGTAAGATGTTGGGAATTACGAAATGTAAGAGGTTGGGAGTTACAAAATTTAAGTGGTTGGAAGTTACGGAATGTAAGAAGTTGGGAGTTACGGACATGATGCACACACAAAATTATTGTGATGGTCGGGATATGCGGATACGCGGACGCGAAGACGGTTATGGTTGAGGAATTTTGGGTTGTAGAAAAAATATAGGAAAACTCCTCTATATATAGAAGAGGGGATTCCCTAATTAAGGAAAGACTAGGATTGATCAAATCTTTCCAAGGTTTAAATCGAATAAATATCAAATCCAATAATTTCTAGGTTAGTCAAAAGAAATCCATAATGATTTAAAAATAATACTAGATATTAAAATACATTTAACTAAATCTAAATTTCATACTTCGCAACAATAATACTTAAAATTATACTCAATATTATCAAGTAATATCTGAAACATATTTTATAAATTCAAATAGTAAATGATATATTAAAAATAAATTTGGCAAGTCTCTTTTCCCTTTCAAAAATATCTATAATAGAATTTTAAAATAAAAAATATTTTCTACTTTAGAAAAATATTGAAAACTAAAATAAAATAAATATAAATTTTAAAAAATTTGGAAAGTAGGCTTAGAGAGAGTGCTTAGGGACTGGAGTGCCTCATGAAGGATACCGTGATAGTGTTTGTGTTCTTGTCTTACTTTCTAGCACTTATTTTTAAATTACTAATTAGCATATATCTTTTAGTTATGCTTAATTTTCATATAACTCAATTCATCCCCTCTAGGGTACTTTCAATTGGTATCAGAACAAGTAATCTATTCATAGGTTTAGCATCCTTAGAATAGATCCTTTATTGTTTATGACATCCTATTCCTCCTTTGACAATTTGGGTTATATCAAGTATCATAAACAATCACAAATATTTTATATGCAACAAATGCTCTAACTTGAAATACATGCTCACTAGTCCTGATTTTTTTTTATTATATGAATGTAGAGCTTATTTAAAAGAATGTTCAGTTAGAAGAAAATAATGAGTTGTTGAGAAAAAAATATTTTTTTTTATCTAAAGTTGATTATCAAACTCTTTTTGTGAATCTTCAAAAAATCAAGATGAAGTTGATTTTGAAAATCAAGACTTTATCCCTAGAAGAAATCAATAGGGAAAATCATGATTTAATATTTTTGCATGATTCTTCTTCACTTTTCAAAGAAGAAAAATAATAATTTTTTCTCTAAAATTAGTTTATTGGAAAAGGAGAATGAAATCTTATGTGCTAAATTCAGCTATCTTACCTCAATGCATGATGATTTGTTATTAAATTATTACAACCTTAGAACTGAATCATCTCATGCATGTTTTATATATACTCATCCACCATAGTATGACACATGCTCACTCTAATTCTTATTTCAATAATTGTGCACATATATACTAGCATTATGTGCTTCTATTATTCTATATTAGACACATAAGTTTTTCTTGTCCTATTTGTAAGAGTGTTACTACCAGTGCTAGATTAAATGTTGTATGGGTTCCTAAGATAACAACCAGATCCAAGTTTATATGGTACCAAAGCCATTGCCTAATTATGTAGGTGGAGTATTAATATTATTCGTCGGGACATAACACCATGGGGTCTGTTGGTGGTTGCAACGCTATAAATATCATCTTCTAAGCAATTGCATGCACGCAAATAGAGCCAATATGATTACATGTTAATGATTCTAACTTACATTTTATTTTATATAGAATCTAGCAAATTAAAATTTTTGTACTAGCCCACATTTATATTGTTCCATATATGCTTATATAAATAAATGTGAGAAATGTTAGTAGTATGCCTACTTTAGTTTCCTTTAATGATAATTCTTATCTTGCTAAAACCAAGAATGAATAGTATCTTAATTAAAATGGTTAGTTCACACTAATAAAGGTTTAGTTTATAAACCTTCTGTCATTCTCCATTCCCATACAGTAAGTCTAATACGTAACTGGTATCCCAGACTACGTACTATACAAATACATTGGTATCCTTACCCGCGATTGTTGCATATAAGTTCTAGGCTAAAGTATGGGCAAAACTTAACCATAAACGTTTCTAAAAATTTATATCTATTCACATCACACTATCATATTATACAACCCATATGTCTATATATCTCCTAAAAATATTAATATATATGTGAAGGATTACAACTAAATAAAAATAAAACTGCTGATCTTTTTATGGCTTATGTTACTCTTCAGATTCATCCATGCTATAAAAGCATCTCTTCTGGTACCATGTCATCATCTAGTGAACAAAAAACTAGGTCATCAAAGACATGCAAGTCCTCGGTGAAATAAATAAAATAAATAATATAAAATTGAGATTCAAAGTCTAATATTCGATATGAAAGTTCAAAATAAACGAAACTCTAAGTACGTATTATAGTATTAAATTTAAATATGACTACATAACTCTAAGTCTAGTGATTCCTTAATGTCTATACTAGCTTATGACCTAAGTAGTCACTAACACGATCACAATTTTTTTCCTAATTGATATGCAATTTAGAGAACAATTCTTTGGATCTCACATTTGATTATTTTTTCAACAATAACCCCACTAAACCAGGATCATGTTGTGTCATGGTGGCACAATGCTTAGTGTCCAGACCCTCACGTTAGTGATGTAGTAATGAAACATATCAATTAGTACCTATTTGATTTTTTTATTGAGGTAGACGATGTTCTTAGGTACTCAGGTAAAAATTCAAGTTAGCTAAGCACTCACACTCTCACTTTGCAAGGCCTTGTCTAAGCAGCTAGAAAACTGATCAGCTTTAAGCATTATTTATATTGCAAGATTTCATACGGTGTAATACAAATTATTTTTTCCGTCCAATGATGCAATCTATAATCACATAAAACTCTGAGTCTATTATCTTATTAAATGCGTCATTTTTTGACTTAAGTATTTTGATTTGTGTACCGTAGGTATCACATGATACAAAAATACTATTTAGTAAGAAAATTTTCATCTATTGGATTAATAACATAGGTTTGAATTTCTATACGTGTTAATATCATGTAATACAATAATACAACTCAATACGATATTCTATCAAACAAGTCAGAGTATGTATCTCTATACATATAACAAGTATTACGTAGTACAAAAATACAACTTAGCATGATAGTCCATCTACTGGAATAGATATACAAATAGATTTTATATTTGTTACACTTGCGTGTCTATGTCTATGTCTATGTCCTATGAGTCCAAAACTTAAATAGTTTGACATCTAAATATTTTTAGGGTTATCGAGAGTCTGTCTCTAGTTGATATAAAACTATTTAGGTTAGGGTTTGGTATGATAATATAGCGTTTGGTTTCGAAATTAAGTTATCTTTCAAAATTATTAGAAATTTTGTCAGTGTCATTTGTATTTTGAGCTCCAAACACAATAATATAAATCGACCCAAAGTAATTCTCCATAAAATTTACTAGGGTCAAAGTCCCTTTAGTGGAACAACTCAATACCAGACTCACGTAGTCATATATAGTAGATAAGGAATGCAGAAGCTATAAGAAGAAGATTTCTTCTTACCTGATCAGCTACTATATCTTAGCACTACCGATAGCCTTATTATGCTAATCCTTTCAACACAATAAGACATAAAAGTTAGAAACATAAAGATGTAAGAATAACATCTAACTAACGAATATCATACCACATAAAAATGAATATTGACTATTAAACATTTTTAAGATATTGACTGTTTAATCAACCTAAACAATAATTTCTAACATATGTTACAATTTCAAATAATTAACAAGTAATATGGAAAAGTACTAGAAAATTGACATTAAGCAGTGAAAATGGATATTGAATGGTTTAAAAAAAATACTAATTTAAATAATTTAATAATTTAATAATTTGCTAAAATAATTTTTGGTTCAATTCAATTTACACCTTTAGAAGCCAACAATCATAAAGTAAGTCATATGAAACATAAGTTGAACATAGGTTCCAAAATTAAATTTAGAACTTAAAAATTAATTATGTGATTTTATGACTTTACGTAATTTTGTTACGTTACGTAAATTCGTTATGTTATGTAATTTTGTTACGTTATTTTTTTATGTTACATACTTTCTTTACGTTACGTAATTATGTTATGTTATGTAATTTCATTATGTTATGTAATTATATTATATAATTATGTCATGCTACATAATTTTATTACATTACGTAATTTCATTATGTTACATAATTTGGTTATGCTACGTAATTTTTTTACGTTACGTAATATTATTACGTTCTTTAACGTAAGCTCCTATGTTATACATGTGGAGACACATATTTAAGCTAGTATGTATGCATATATAAATATAGCACATAAAAATTTGAAGTATGGTATATGTATAATTTTTACATATACAAGTTATATAAACAAGTCCAATATAGATCATGTCCTATGAATTATGTACTTGTGTCACCTTCATATAGGCGTGTCAACTTCACTATGATTCCTAAAACCATAAGTGATATGTCGATAACATACTATCATCCTAGCATAAGAACTTGTAGGAAAAAGCATGAACTTCAACTAAAATGTATGAAAACCTAAGCTAGAAATTTTGATTTGAAGGAAAAGATAACTGTTGGAATTATTCAATAATATGGGCCACACATACAAAATTAATTGTGTTGGGCTATCTAAATAATTAAGCCAAATTAAAGTGGTCTATTTGGAAAATTGGCTTAAGGGTATAATTGTCATGGAATTAATGTGTAGATACCGGAGATAAATCTAATTTGATGAGAGACCAAATTAGAAATATTACTACATATAAATATATATATTCATTAAGGTTATGGTCCCCAACTCATACGACCACCAAAGAGAGGGTTTCTCTGTTCTCTTATGTATCCCTATCAACAAGAGACGAACAAAGATTTCATCTTTGTTATTAAGGGCCGTAGCGGGTTGGAAGATCAAACCCCATAAAGAGACGTCTGCTTCAAGATCCGTCAAGCAAAGACAATGGATTCAGGTACGCTTCCGCAATTTAATTTATGTTCTTCATCTCATGAATCGACATGGTACAATAAATTTCTATCAAAGTGGTATCTGAGCCTTCCTGTTTGATTTATGAGGTCGAAGTTTAGAATCCAATTTTTTTATGTTATTGTTCAGAAATCATAGATCCTTCATTCTAATTTTAATTTAGGGTTCCAATGGTTCATAAAATAAAATTTATGATACACGAATATTAGATCTACAGTTTCTCAATAACTGATTTCTTGATACACGAATAAAATTTTGTTCTGGCCAGATCATGCTGGACATGTATCCAAACGATACATCAATAATTAATGGGCTAGGATGGCACTTATGTTTGTGTTGTTTGAACAAAATTATTGGCAGTACTACACATGGTGGGTTATAATTTATGGTGGAATATAATTTATATATTTCCTTAGTGTTGTACTAGATGGCTAATTAATAAAGGGAACAACTATTGGGATCTTGTCTTCTACTTCTGAGTTGTTTCCGTACATAAACAACTGTTCCAACATGTTTGCACATCATAATTTTTTTATTTTATTTTTTGCATACATGGTTCTCCATTGCTTACAAGTACATTGATTTGCTGTCAATCCTTCGTTGATTTGATCGCCATATTAAAGAAATCTTGATAGAATTCACAATTTATGTACAGTAATGATCTCTCAATTCATGCTTAAATATTAGATATGGACGCATATGATAATGACCGTAGAAATTCTCCATTATATTAAATATGCATGAATATGCTTATTGCTGGACATGTGATAATATGGAATGTCGGTTAGATTCTAAATACTCATGCTGATAGATATTTGGTGTTACTCAATTTAGAGTGTTTTCCAATCTAAGTTGATCATTGGAGGACAAATTGAAATCAAATATAGACAATTTTATGTTTGGCATAAATTTAGTTTCCAATAAATTTATGTTCTAAGTCATATATTTGATGTAATCTATTGACGTACATATCTTCAGCAGATTATTTTAATATAATCTTTATGGGTTATTTGAAGCAATCTATTGGTCCATATCTTCAGTAAAATATTACGTGAATTTTATTATGTTGAAAATGCTCAGTTTAGTCAATTTAAGAATATTTGTTTGAATCATGTAAAGAGATTCACATGCTTATGATTATCTTATTTAAGTTATAATTTTTTAATTATGCATGTACATAAAGTTTTGGACATGATTCGATTTTGTAAAATTTAGTCAACATTCAAATTTTTTTTGGGTGCCTTTTGTGACTAGCAATAGTCGTCTAATATTCTAAATAGACCCATTGAAACAAGATGTCGCCAAAGTGACCTCTCTTGCGTAGATAGTCTATGAGGGATGCTAGATGTTTGTGTGTGTAAATTCATGCGAGTATTAGCCGGCCCAAAGGAAGGTTAATACTTGGCCGAATTGCACACATACTTGTGGTGATAAATGTGTGACAATTATACGGTTTACATGTGAATAATAACCCGATCCAAAGATAGGCTTATTAATTGACATGACTTATTGTCAACGTTTGATCATTACACCAAGAATACCACTTGCAGTTAATATCACTGTCCAAAGACTTGATATTAATGATGTACTAGGTATCTTGAGATGGGGTTCACCATTATTTGAATTTGTTTGACTATATTTTACGCTTTGGTTATTTGTTAGAGCATGTTTATTTTTTTGTTGCTTTGTTCTCTTTACAGTTAATGTTGTTAAAATATCTGCCATTTTAATTTTTATGTTTAATGGGATTAACTTTAAGGGCAAAAAGAAATGAATACAGTAGCTGCTAAGGGTCCAGATCAAAAGAAACAACAATATAAAACTAAGGGTTGTTCTTTTGTGATAAGACAGGACACATAAGGAAGAAATGTACAAAGTACCCCGTATGGCGTATAAAGAAAAGTACATTTCTAAATTTGATCTGTTTTGAGGTTAATTTAGATTTAGTACCAAGAAACTCATGGTAGTTAGATTCTGGTGGGACTACCCTCATTAATGTTCTAGGCAAGGTTGCATGAGTTACCGAAAGTCAATTGATGGTGAAAGATACATCTATGTGGGTGACGGCAATTCGGTAGAAATAAAAGCAATAGGATATTTTAGGTTATTTTTAGGAACCGATTATTATTTGGATTTGATAGATGCTTTTATTGTACCGTCTTTTAGACGAAATTCAGTTTCAGTTTCCTTAATGGACAAATCTGGTTATCATTGTTCATTTGAAAACAATAAGTTTAGTCTATCTTTAAATTTAAATATTATTGGTAACGGTTCTCTTAAGGTTTATGATAACCTATATTCAGTTGAAACTATTGCATCTTATAATGAAACCTTGCAAGTGAAGTCATGTGGTACTAAACGCAAAATTAACAATATTTTTTTAGCCTCATTATGACATAAGCATTATGTCACTTCTCTAGAAATAGAGTTGAACGATTTGTGTCTGATGAGATTTGGATTCCATTGACTTTATAGACTTTAATGTTTATACTGAATGTGTAATGGGAAGACAGACCAAAGTTAAATTATAAGCCACTACTTTATTGGTTATGCTACAGATCAAGGGGTTAATAATTATACGGTCCCACACTAAGAATTTTTTTTTGAGACGAGAAGTATAATATAATTTTTGAGGATGTTGAGTTTGTGGGAGAAATAAAGTCAGGATCATTATCTTTGAGAAGGAATCAATTACGATTCCTACTATCACTTTTGACGATGTGCAGGATTCTATACCTATCATGATCAAGAAGTGAATTTGGAGTCTCAATAAGACAATGTCAAATTACCTCTATAAGTCGTTGTTGAGATACCTTAACAACGACAACGTAGCGGCACCCCATTCAAGATAAGGTAATTATTTCTAAGGAACAAACTCAACAACCACAAGAACTGGTAATATTAAGATGGTCCACCAGAGAAAGGAGAAATATAATTTCGGATAATATTGTCATATTTCTCTAGGAACATGAGAAAGACTGTGGATACTGGAAGATGATCTAATCAACTTCCGTCAGGCCATGGAAAGTTCCAGTTCTCAAAGTAGATTGATACAATAAATGATGAGTATAAGTTCATGCAAGACAATAAAGTTTAAGAACTTGTCATATTACCAAAAGGTATGAAATCCATTGGATGCAAATGGACATTTAGAACCAAGAAGGATTCGAAGGGTCATATGGAGAGGTATAAAGTATGTCTTGTAACTAGTGATTTTACTCAAAATTTTGGGATTGATTTTAAAGAGTTTTTCTCTTCGGTATCTTTGAAAAACTCCTTTAAAATAATCATAGCACATGTTGCATATTTTGATCTTGAGTTATATCAAATGGATGTCAAAACGGCATTTCTCAATGGTAACATTGACGAAACTATTTATATGGTACAGCCAGAAAACTTTGTGTCGAAAGATCCAAATAATATTGTTGATATGGTTAATGGACGAGATTGTCCGGATATACCCTAAGGATTAAGATAGCAATTTATGAGCTCACTAAGGTTAACACAATTATAAGGTTACATATGTGGCCCAGTGGAAGATTGTTGGAATTATTCAATAATATGGGCCACACATATAAAATTAATTGTGTTGGGCTATCTAAATAATTAAGCCAAATTAAAGTGGTCTATTTGAAAAATTGGCTTAAGGATATAATTATCATGGAATTAATATGTAGATATGGAGATAAATCTAATTTGATGAGGGGCCAAATTAGAAATATCACTACATATAAATATATGTATTCATTAGGGTTATGGTCCCCAACTCATACGGCCACCAAAGAGAGGGTTTCTCTATTCTCTTATGTACCCCCATCAACAAGAGAGGAACAAAGATTTCATCTTTGTTATTAAGGACCGTAGCGGGTTGGAAGATCAAACCCCATAAAGAGACGTCTGCTTCAAGATCCGTCAAGCAAAGACAATGAATTCAGGTACGCTTCCGCAATTTAATTTATGTTCTTCATCTCATGAATCGACATGGTACAATAAATTTCTATCAAAAACTTGCCTTGAGTTTAGAAAATAGAGGAGAAGATGGAATAGAGGGTGGTGCTCTCGGGTTCAAAAAGGATAGGAGCTAAGAGGAGGCAAAAATGTGAAGTGAATGAAAGAAAAGAACTAAAATTAAATGGTTTTTTGTATATAAAATCTTATTTAATAATTAAATTAACTAATTAAAAAAATCCAAGGATAAGAGTAGAATGTAAAAGATGATTCAAGAATGAAAAAGAGAAGACGAAGGGGTAGCCGGCCTTAACTAAGGGGAGGTGTCAGGTTAGAGTAGGTAAATTGTGTTTTAATAATTAACTAATTAATTTTAGTTAAGGAGTTACTTAAATTAACTTAATAACTAATCTACTTTAGCTACTTAAGCTATGTAGGTGACTAATCCACATGATGACTATGCTACTTGATGACAAGCTAACATATCCAATATAAAAGCAAATGACCTCTAGCCTAGTGGTTAAGAGAGATGCATGCGGCCCAAGTGGTCGGGAGTTCGAGCCTCAGAGGAGGCGAGTTCGCCACAAGTACCTATTGCTTCAAAAAAAAAAAACATATCCAATATAATAATATAAAAACTTTATGTAAAAAGTAAATATTATTATTCTTATTATATTAAAATACTGAAAGTTAGTAAAAATTATATTATTAAAATAATTAAAAATCTATTGTAAATTGGTTTTCTCCTAGAAGTTATTTTATCAAAAAATATTTAATTCAAAAAAAATATCAATATTATCATAAAGTTTTAGAAAACAGTTATGACACCTTCTAATAATGTGATACTTTATCTATGCGTGCCATATCTCTCCACTTAACTTCTAAATATGCATCTCACTCCAGTTGATATGATCCTTTGAGTTTTTGAATTATTTTCGTATCTGTTGCTCTTTATGTTTTTGTGGTTTTTGAAAATAATTATCTTTCACCGATTCATTTTATCTGCTAAATATAATACATCAGTTATGTGAACATGCAAGATAAGTACATTCATAACTTGAGAAAATATTTGTATATACCTTTATCCTCAAATTTGTTTCTAGCATACATTCTACTTATTGCTTCCTATAACCCTTTTTGTTTATTTTTGTGAATCAATTATACTAATAAATAAAACAATTTTTTTATACTTTTTTTATATACTTTTTTGGCATTTGTTTCAAGTATACATGTCAAATAACCAATAATCATCCTCTTACGTTTTCATTTATACCCATCTAGGCTATATTTGTTTGATTCCTTCTTTTAGGATTTAATTGTAATATCTTTGCTCATGGAACATGTTGACAGGACTCTTCTAAACATATTTTTCTTGTGACTAAATATTTTAATTGAATTAAAAATCACATGTATATGTAATTTAATTTGTTATACTAATCTTCTACAGGTACTACTTTCCAAATTGTGACAAATTGGAGTAAGTAGCCTTCATATCACTATCAAAATAGTGACTTCAAAATTCGTCGCTAATCCAACAAAAACTAAACATGTTTCGCGACATCATCAAGGACACAAAAAAGAGTCACGTATTTGCTAGTCGCACGCCTGAGTTTCTTCACTATTAGTAGCTATAGCGACGTCGGTCAAAAATTTCGCTACTCATCGCCACTTCAACAACTCCATAATGACTATAGAAATGTCGCTACTCGTCGCAAATTCAGGGAATCCATAGAAACATAGAATAACACTATTTCAGTAATATTACGACTTCATAAATGACATGGGAAAATTTTTCATCTTAGCAAAATTAACAACATCAAGAAGTGTTCATCGATGTCAATTTCTTTATAGTTAGTGGCACGATAACGTGTCGATAAACATTGCTATTTTTTTTACAGATATTGACGTTCTGATACTCGCTAGCATTTACAACAATGTTTGAATACTATTTAGCGACATCCTGATATCAGGCATAGACACAATTGTGCGTTGCTAGATGTCACTATAAAAAGTTGAATTTTTAGCCCTCATTGCATAAAAACATCCAACAAAAACAAATACAGATATAGAAACACAAACTCAAATAATACATATACCCAAGACAAATTCACATACAAACAGAGAGTCACATACAAACATCCGAGAAATTTATACAAATCTCTTTTTTTTAAAAGTCTGATATAATAACAATGATAAAATGAAAGACCCAACTAGGGTCGATACATAATCTGATACATATACCCAAGGGCTAGTGTTGGGAAGGAGTATGAGCACTAATATGACTTAGAACCCGCTCTTCGATCTGGGCAATGTACCCTGGTATAATCTGTACTAGAGGTAGAGATGATGTCAACATTGACGGTACTAGAGTGTGATACTGCTCTATCTGTAATAATCTTTTATTGAATGATCCATGGTGGAGACCGGTCTACTAGTGTTCGTCTTCAGAGAATCATCGAATGATCTTTGGTCCCCATAATATCCATAAGGTTAAACTCCATCGCTTGGGATAGATCCATAATATTGTGCTTGAGATCCTTCAAACGTGTTGTACAGGCAAACTCGTCTTACTAGGGCTAGGTCTGTGGTTGCGCTTGTTGTAACGCCCCAGTCCCAAAATACGTAGGACTAGGAATACGTTTACATGCAAGCTATGTATCGAGAGACTCTAGTCCAGCTCGAGTATGTATAAGCTGTATACGTTGGGTAGTTATATCTATATATCATTATGATAATTCTATATCTCAATCCACTGAAGATAAGTCCATCGTAAGACCAAGTGCACTAATGTTGATCATGCATTAACACATCAAATCCTACAAACAACCAAGAATAGACAACGTATAATAAAGTTGATCAGACTCTATTACAATCGTCTGAACAAGCTCATAGAGAATAATAATGCTTGTAAAACTAGGCCATATCAACAAAATAAAGTAACGAAAAAAATAAATATAATGTCGGAGAATCATAATAAAGATATCAACCGATATATATACTTGAAATCCTGAAGATGCAATCGTCAATCACCATATAGTCTATAAAATGAACTCAACAGTAACCTGGAGAGATCACCATGTCCTCAGGAGATTAGCAAGATACATAAAATATGCCAAATGTAATAGTATAAAATATGCAAAGAAAATAAGAAAATAATCAAGAAGAATCACCTAAGCCACAAGGAACTAAGACACCAAGAAACTAAGACACAAGGAGACTAAGACACTGGCATGCCATACTAATCGTGGCTAATAGGTCAATCCTATAGACTGTAGTCAAGGCAAGCACTCCCAATCTATAGTATCTCAATTGTCGTCAAGGCAAGCACTACTGTCACGCCCCAGAACCAGAATACTGGCAAGTAGGGACGGACCAGGCCAGCTACGTGTACCAAAGTACTCCAGTACTCCGAAATAACGTATAAGCTGTATAGATGGGGGTTACTACTACAAGCCAACAGTCGATCCTAGGTCAAGCAATCCTAGGTATCTCAATCACAGGCAGTAAACAATGTACAAGAAGTAAGATCAACTGGAATATAAAATAGTAAAGCGTCCCAAACTATCATATATCAATGATCATGAAGCTAGTAATACAGAGTGAAGACTAGCAAGAGTAATAGTCATACATGATAAGCTCTAGCTATAGTCTAGAATACGCAAATCATGTTCTGGCCCGTAGGCTAAATGTCAAGTCCAAAACACGAGCTAAACACGTGCTCGGAGGCTAAACGCCACAAAAGAATAATGTACATAACTAGTGGGAGAATGAAATAGGAAATCCACTAAGGTACTCTGGTGCTCTGGGTAATCACCAACGAGTGGAAGGTACGGAAGATCCTCCGGGCTCCTCTATCAGATCTGGTCAATGCAAAACCAGTGGGGTCAGACCCCCAATAGCAAGTACCATAAAGGAAGCCAAACTATGAACTAAAACCAGCATGCAAATCATAGCAATGGATAGAGACAGAAATAAGTAAAAGCAAATCGAGACTCGTGCGCTACCAATGCACTTATCCCGAGAATAGGAAGACAATGAGTAAAGCAACATGTAGCATAAAGTAAAGGACATGTGACGTAATGTAAACTGTGTACATGTAAGGAAAAGGAAGCATGTGAATATGAAAGATAAACTAGACATATGAGTATATTAAGTAGACGGAGCATGTGAGCATGTTATGTAACTGGAGCATGTGAACATGTTAAGTAAGTGGAGCATGTGAGCATGTTATGTAACTGGAGCATGTGAGATAACTGGAACATGTGAGCATGTAGGGTAACTGAGACATGTGAATATGTTAAGATACTATATAGAACGACAAATGATAAGATGACTTAGGAACTATTCTGAAACCCAAGTTACAACCCGTAAACCAAACAAGGACCGGGATTGTAACCCTTCTCTTGAACAGAACTTTAGTATCTAATCATTTACCGGCAAAAGTAAAGCATAAATAAAGATGTACTGAAATAAACAAATTCGGACACTGCCTAGACAAACTAGACTAGACTGGACTCCATACAATAGTCACGGCCAAGCAATGAGTACGGCTTTATACATTAGCTAACTAGGGTTGTCACAATCCTAATTACTAATAAATGCAAGTTTGAGAATTCCAAGTCCGGTTACCTGCCTGCTGCCACCTATTGGTCATGCCGGGAAGTGATTACATGTGTATCCTTGTGCTCCCACGCGACGGTGAAGCTGGGAGAGTGCTCATCTCGACGGATAGCTCCAAACCCTTAAATTAATGTTATAACGACCTAGACCAAAGGCAACAGGTAACTGGGAAATCCTCCCCACCCATGTTCTAATGATCAATCTAGTTATATAATCCTTACCATTTTCTTGGATTCTGGGTGTGGCATTCCGCAGAATCCATCCTAGACATGAGACATGCAAGACTGGACAAAAGCGAGAATGTGCACCATAACAAGCCACAACAAGAAAATATCATAAACTGGAAGCTAGGAGTGCGCTACGATGAGCCACTATAGGGAGTGCGCCATGACAAGCCACTATCATGTAAGCAAAGAAAGACATGTACAAGAGTGCACCACGACGGGTCACTATCTAATAAGCAAAGAAGACATGTAAGAAGAGTGCGCCACGGTGGGCCACTATCATGTAAGCAAGGAAGACATGTAACAATTATCATAGCTTGTAAGAAAGAATCTATCAAAAGACATATCATGGCATGTGGGAAACAATAATTTAAGCTAAGTACATTTCATAGAAAATAATTGAACATGTGCTAGTGTCAAGTGTATATAGGGTGTACAATCATTCTTTAACTATGCAAGATCATCTAATCATGTTAAGAAATCATTACAATCGAAGAAAATATCAAAGACGGACAAAAACGGGCGGAAACGGGCAAAAATAGACTAAAACAACATAAAACGGCATACCAGCGGTATACTGCGGCATACCGGCAGTATACCGGCCTAAAGACAGAAGGTTTCTGGTGCAAAAAATGGCATACCGGCGGTATACTACGGTATACCGGCGGTATACCGGTTTTTCAAACAGCAACAAAATTCAGAATTTTGCCAAAACTTGTTTCGGCCATAAAAACTTCATTTTAAATCGAAATTCGGATTTTCAAAAGTCAAAATTAAATAGAATTGAATTTCCTACAACATGGAAGTATTAGTTTTCATAAATCAAAACATTTGATAGATCAATACCTCAAAATACTCCCAAACAGAGGTTATCGGGACATCGAAACGGGTTCCGATTGCCACCATACTCAAAATCCATGATATACAAACTATGTGAGGGCCTCATATATGTATATGTGACCAAGATCCATGATGGTAATACTAGTATCACTCTTGATACCAAGTTTTCTACTAAGTCCATATTGGGTTTTAATAGAAAATCAAAACCTTGCTTAAACAAATTTTAGAAACATGCATATAGACGAGAACCATAAGGAAAACATATTTAACAAAATGAGTTTAAGGCAATTCTAGGCATTTACTACCAAGGGAAATAAAATGACAACAAAAACATTTTTGTTCAAGATTTGGCAAGATGTACTTACCTAGGTTAAGCTCCAAGCCTAATCTTCTACTCCTCCTCCTAGGGGGGTTAGACACCACACCCAAGGCCTCAAGGCCAAGCTCTTGGCAAGCTCCAAGGGGGAGAGAAGGGAAGAAGAAATGAAGAGAGAGTGAAAAGAGAGAGGAGAGAGAAAGTGAAATGGTATATATAGAAGGGGAATTAATCTTAGCCGTCGGATGGTGATCCATGTGAATATCTAAGTCAATCCTAGCCATCCAAACAAAACCAAATATCCAATGGGTAAAATGGTGCATCTACACTATTCACGAAAATATCTAAACACTATTCATCAAAATATCCAAAATACTATTCACGAAAATATCGGAAACACTATTTATGAAAATATCTGAAATCGAAAATATCTAAAATGTGGAAAATCTGTCTGGACGGTATGCCGTCGGTATACTCCGGTATACTGACGGTATACTGGCCAAGGAAAAATCTATAAGTTAGGAAAATTTTTAAAGCATTACAAAAACCAAGAAAATATGAAATACACTACAAAATACGTATCCGTATATAAATACCGATACTGTGAGACGAGTCTCACAACTACCAATCGAGATTGTATCTATTCTTAGTATCAAGGTCAAATAATTCTATAGACCATAGTCAAGGAAGCACTCATAATTTATAGAATGTCACAAATAAAGTCCTACTCAAGTCAAGTCATGTCAAGTCAAGGGGCCAATAGTCTAGGACTAGACAACTCTATCACGAGACACATGTGAACACGAAAGCAATATAACAGATAATGAAAATAGAACCAAAATTAGATATGTGCATGTATGCTAGAAACAAGATAAAGTAAAACTAGAAACAAGATAAGTAAAACAAGAATAGGATAAGTAATCATGAATATAACGATATGGGGAAAAACGAACAACAGAGAAGTAAAGAACATGCAT
Organism: Iris pallida; assembly: GCA_029216955.1. Taxonomy (NCBI): domain Eukaryota; kingdom Viridiplantae; phylum Streptophyta; class Magnoliopsida; order Asparagales; family Iridaceae; genus Iris; species Iris pallida. Next base: position 88,331 of record JANAVB010039217.1, on the reverse strand, counting down.
ATGCATATAAAATATGCAGTACATGTTGCAAGATATACTTGCTTGTAGTCTTCAAAGATGCGTACAACGGTCTGACACCGGTATCCTCGATCATACCATCACAAACTCCTAGAATAAATCAATCTACCAAATAAGTGATACTCACACTATATATATATATATTTGGTAGATTGATTTATTCTAGGAGTTTGTGATGGTTAAGTTAACTTAACCATATATATATATTATTGGTCTATATATAAAATATTGGTCTATATATATATATATATATATATATAAAAATATATATATATATATATATATATATATATATATATATATATATATATATATATATATATATATATATATATATATATTATTGGTTATTGGTCTATATATATATATATTTTATATATATATATATATATATATATATATATATATATATATATATATATATATATATAAAATATATATATATATATATATATATATATATATATATATATATATATATATATATATATATATATATATATATATATATATATATATATATTATTGGTATATTTTTTTTTTGTTTTTTGTTTTTTGGTCTATATATATATATTATTGGTCTATATATATATATATTTTATATATATATATATATATATATATATATATATATATATATATATATATATATATATATATATATATATATATATATATTCAAATATATATAAATATACATATATATATATATATATATATATATATATATATATATATATATACATATATATATATATATATATATATATATATATATATATTATTGGTCTATATAAAAAAAAAATATATATATATATAGACCAAAAAAATATATATATAGACCAAAAATATATATATATATATATATATATATATATATATATATATATATATATATATATATATGGCTCAGCTCCTTCTTCCCGTGCTCCTTCCCCCTCCCTCCCAGGGAAGCCCCTAGGGCTTCCCCTCTCCAGCTCTCCCCGGCGTATTCTGCCAGCCTATGGCTCAACCCTGGCCGGCCGAATGCGTGGAGTTGATCCGTCAACTCTACCTTTCTCTTGCTCCCCCTCTCTCCCACCCCCCGCCCTCCCCTCCACTCCTCGTCAGCCTCCCTTCCCCTTCCCCATCCCCTTTCCGACTCCCGGGCGTCCGATCTCCAAGCCGCCCCCCGTAGCCCCTTGCTCAACCCCCTCTCAGACCCCTATCCAGTAACTCGCAGTGCACCGCCATCCTGCGCCCTCTACGCCCCCTCCCCTGCACCCGGGAGCGCAATCCCCGAGTCCGCTTTTGCCGACCTCCCGGCTCTAGAGCTCGGCCGTAGCTTCCACTATCCTCCTCAGCCCCCCCCGCACTCTTCTTCATTCCCGCTGTGGTTCAAAATTCAAACAGAGCAGCCCACTCCTCGGGAGGGTCACCCACCTGCGGTGCAGGTTTGGGGGATCGTCCTTCCAGGCACCACGTGATCGGTTCAGTCAACCATCATAACGTAGCGGGCTACCCCTTATTAATTGTTGGCGCGCGTATCAGCCCAACGCCAGCAGATTCCCTCGGTGGGACCCACTCCCATCCACCTTTTTACGCGGCCAGCGATACTTCACAGACTGCTTTAGGAGCTTCCCTCGGTTGGGCACGCTATACTCCAAGTTTTTACGCTCCCAGCGTAACTCCTTTTTATGCAGCCGACCAACCCTGTGGGGCCCCCCCTCCCTTTATTTCATATGCCCGTAATACCTACGCGCCTGGCGTAGAGTCCCATACTGCTGTTGGGACTTCCCCCAACCAAGTGGCTTTTGCGGCCGACCGCACTAGGGGCCACCCCCTCCCACATACTTCTCCGTGCGTGGCTTTGCTGCTCACCTCCCAGGCGGCCCCCTCCCCCCCACAGATTGTAACACGCCCGCAATTAATGAGGGGTAGCCCGCCTCTGCTGTTTACGAGAACGGTTCTCAGCCAGCGTATTCCTAACCCCTATACTCCTATCCCCCAGGAGGGCCCACTCCAGGCTCTCTCGAAGCTTTTTACGCTCCAGGCTCCCTCTCAGCGTATTCCCAATCCTCATATCCCTGTCATTCTGGTGGGCCCACTCCCCAGCCTGAGGTCCACGCTCAGCACCCCATCTACGCCAACCCTCTCCTTGTCCCCTCCACTGTGCTCTTCGCCCCCCAATTCGCCAACTCACTCGCCCCCCACTTCGCTAACTCACTCCCCGCCCCATCCAACTCGCTTGTCGACTATTCTGGTACCGCCCCCAATCACCACCTCCAGGACCTCCCCCCCTCTCTTCCATCCCTCTCAGCCCTTGTTCCCTTATCTGAGGCCACCGACCTTCCCTCCTTTGATCCCCATGTTATCCCTCCCCCCGTCCACTTGGCTCTTGCCTCCAGCTCGATCGAGCTAGGAGACCGCACAGCGATCACCCAGGCAGCTCAATCTCATCCCCTTCCAGTGGCCACCGGCACGCTGGTGGTGCCTACCTCAGCGACCGTAGCGAGCCCCACCCCCGGAGGTCGTCCTACGGTCGCCCCTCCAATAGAGGGCACCTTCCAGACTGCCCCCCAGGAAGCGCACTCCGCATCATGCAGAACCCCTCCTCGTCTGCCTTTCCCCCTCCTACCAGGGGCAATTCCTCATCTCCATCACTGGCCGTTCCCCCTCAGCCGACCTTCGCTAAAAAGCTGCGCCCAGATCTGGCGTCAGCTAAGGCGCCTCTAGTCCCCGACATCAACCTTCTGGATATTGAGTACTCTCAGGAATCACCGGTGCCCTCGGTTCCATTCACAGAAACGGAGATGTCCTTCTTATCGAACTCATTCCCCCACACATTCATTCTCAAATTCTCATCCGGATGCGCCAAGCTCCCCAGGGTACAGGAGACTATAGCCAGCTGGAGGCTCACAGCGAAATACCGAGTAGCCTCCCTCCATCCCAAACACATTCTCCTTCACCTCTTATCCGACCTCGACCATAAGACAGTCTAGTCCAAAGGCACGTGTAGGATTGATTCCCATCAGATGAAGATCATTAAGTGGTCAGCCAGCTTTAGTACTAAAGAAGACTCAGCGACTGTCGTCGCCTGGATCACTCTCCCTAATCTGCCCCTCATTTGCTTTGTCCCAGCGGCTCTCAGGCGTATCACCAACTCTTTCGGTACGTATGTGGCCTCAGCCCCAGAGACCAGCAATCTCACCAAAGCCCACTACACTAAAATCTGTGTGAAACTCGACCTGACCACCGAACCACCAAACTTTATCAACATCGAGCTGGGCAACCAAACCCACATCCAATAAATCCTCTACGATAACCACGTCATGTTCTGTAACCACTGCCACTTAAGAGGTCATCTCCCCAAGTACTTGCCACTGACTTCATCCGAAACTAAAGAAGAAACCAGCTCGTAAAGACAGCGAGCCAGCTGAGGGGAGAACGCCCTTGCCACCTATCCTGCCTCGCCTAAATTCGCACACCCATTTTAACTCCGGCGATGACTCGCCCAACAGGAGCGATTCTTCCATCAAAGCATTAATCCCACACAGCTCCCAAGCCCTCACCCTATCCAACCAGTTTGACGCTCTTGATTCGGAGGACGCGAAAGACCAAGCGGAGAAAGCCTCTCCCCTTGTCGACCGGACGCTCACCGAGAGATTCCCCAATCTGGAAGGAGTAGAACAGCTCACCGACAATACTGTAACCAACCAACAACTCACCATCGAAGATCCTGTAGTTGAGGCACTAGCCATTCTAGGGCCAGACCAGGTTCGGAGAGGACTCCAGATCCAAGTCACGGACTTCCCGCTCCTCCTAACAGGGAGCACCAGCGACTCCATTATCATCCCACTAGAGAATCCTACCCTGGACTCCGCCGGAGAATTGGTCAGCCAGCAACTGACCCTAAAGGAGCAATCACATCACCCCCCATCTACAGAGGCAGGGCCCTCTACCTCAAGCAAGGCCAAAGTCAATAGCGGACCCACTGAAACTGCCACTATCCAAACCAGATCCACCGCCAAGCGGAACAAAACCCCTCCCCTCCAACATGCTTAATGCTTAACATCCTATCCTGGAATGTTTGCAGTCTGGCGAACAAACCAACGGTCAGAAGAATAACAATCTTCGAAAAATCTACAAGATAGACATCCTCATCATCATCGAACCCAAAATTCCTCCCAAAAGACTCAAATCTATCCAATTGCAACTGGGCCTTCCTATGGCCATTGCAGGCAGACACGATATCTGGATCCTCTGCACGAAGGATGTCAATCTAGGAGTCATCCAGGACTCCCAGTAGGCCCTCTCTTGTTGGTTCGACCACCCTAGACTTCCCGAGTGCGCCATCCTTTCTGCGGTCCACGGCAGCTGCGATGTTGCGGAGAGAAAACAACTCTGGAATGACCTCCTTGACATCCATCACCTCAACAGCAACTCCCCATGGCTCTGCATTGGGGATTTTAATGCGATCACTTGTAGTACGGAGAAATCCGGAGGTCGTCCACCTCCCGCCCCAGCCATGCTTGACTTCAACAATTTTATCTTCAATGCCTACCTTACCTCACTCCAATTCTCTGGCAATGCTTTCACCTGGTGCAATATGCAGGAAGGCGACCGTCGTCAATACTCTAGACTTGACAGGGCCCTCACGAACGTCTTCTGGCACGGAATGGGGATCACAACCAATCTGTCCTACCTCAACTCCACAGAATCAGACCACAACCCCCTGTTGGTTGAGATCAAAAACAAAACCACCTTATCCAAAAAGAACTTCCAATTTCTCGACTTCTGGACCGGGTACCCACAATTCCAGGGAATAGTAGCGGAAGCATAGAACAGTGAGGACTCCCCAACCCCCTTGTTCGGGTGAGCAACAAGCTTAAAGTCACGAGGAAAGCCCTGTCCGCTTAGAGGCATGCTTGCCTACGGAGATATCTTTCAAGCCGTTCGGGTAGCCGAGGACGACGTCACCCGCGTCGAAGCCCTGGTCGTCACGGACCGCTCACTAGCGGCTGGTAGAGCCCTCAGCCTAACCAAGGAGATGCTTAAATTCAGGATCAATATGGAGACCGATTTCTGGAAGCAGAAAGCGAGGCTGAAATGGGACATCGAGGGGGACAAAAACTCGAAATACTTTCATGCCTGCGTTAACGGGCGCAGATAGAAGCTCTCGATTCACAGGACTGTCAACGAGTATGGGAACATCAATACCGACCAAAAGGGCATCCAAGCGGCAACCACGGATTTCTATTCTAAACTTTTCGCCAAAGAGACTGTCCACAAAGATAGATCATTCCTTGACCAAATCCCCTTCCTCATTAACGATGCCGATAATGCCCAGTTGAACCGCACTCCCACGCTTTCTTTAGGAAGTTAAAGATACAGTGTGGGCCCTGAACGAGCACAGTACGCCAGGCCCGGACAGTTTCTCGGGGGTATTCTTTCGTACATGCTGGGATATTATCAAGCTAGACATCACCGAAGCGGCGATCGCCTTCTTCGAAGGCGCTACATACCCCAAAGCCATTTCTAGTGCCAACTTGATCCTCATCCCTAAAAAAGACAACCGAGAGTCCTTCAGAGACTTTCGACCCATTAGCCTGTGTAACTTCACCAACAAGATTATATCCAAGGTTATCGCAACCAGGATGGCAGAAATTCTCCCCAAGATCATCTCGGAGGAGCAAAGCGGGTTTGTTCGGGGAAGAAACATCCAGGACAATATTATGCTGGCCCAAAAGTTAATCACCTGCATAAAATTTCCTGCGAGGGGAGGCAACATTGCCATCAAAATCGACATGAAGAAAGCCTATGACAGACTGGATTGGCAATTCATGATCTGGGTCTTCAGAGCATTCGAGTTTTCGGAAACTTGGATCAACATCGTCTGGAGATCCATCAGCAACTCGTGGTTTTCCACGATCATCAACGAAAACGCTGAGAGATTTTTCAAATCCCATCGCGGGTGAGACAGGGCGATCCGTTATCCTCCACTGTTTTCATCATAGCGGCTGACGCCCTGAGCAGGAACCTTAACAATATGGTCAACACCCCCAACTTCCAGCACTATCACACATCCAGTGGTTGTCCAATCATCACCCATCTGGCCTTCGCAGACGACCTTCTCATCTTCTCCTCCGGGGATGAAGGCGCGGTGGCAGTGGTTCACAACACCCTGATGAGGTAATCTTGATGCTCCGGCCAGAAGATCAATCACTCCAAGAGCGTTATCTACGCTCACCATAAAACCAATAGAGAGCATGCCACCAACCTCTCCAACATAACATCCTTCTCGGTTGCCAGGCCCCCGTTCACCTACCTCGGATGCCCGTTAGTGTACGGGAAGTCCAACGCCAGCATCTTTGAGGACCTAACTACCAGAATCAGGAAGAAACTAGAAGGGTGGCACAACGCCACCTTATCCTCAGGGGGCAAGATGATCCTTATCAATTATGTGCTATCCTCTATCCCCATCCACACCCTGACTGCGTGCTCGCCGCCTATCAAGGTCCTCTCTTCGATCGAACAGATCTTTTGTAATTTCTTTTAGGGGCATAGCAACGGCCATGATAAGCATCACTGGGCTAGCTGGGACTCTATGGCCCATCCGACTGGAGATGGGGGGTTGGGCTTCACCAAACTCAACCACATAGTTAAAGCATTCTCGATGAAACTGTGGTAGAATCTTCGCACACGCAATAACTTATGGAGTAGGTTTTTGAAAGCTAGATATTTCATACATATCTACCCCTCGATGGCCATATCCAACTGCAGATCCTCCGCGGCTTGGCGTCGCATCCTTATTGGCCGCAACCTAGCCGAACCAGCGATGGGACTCAGGCTAGGAACGGGCGACTCGAACCCATTCCTCGAGCGATGGGTAGGAGACAGCATGATCCCGAATCTTTCGGAGACCCCGAGAGATAGTAGGATCAGTGACTTGTGGAACCCCACTACCGACGACTGGAACTGGGACCAGATTCATGAGTTATCCGGTCCCGAGGCAGCAGATAGCGTCCGAGAGAGAGGAATACACATCGGTAGTGAGGCGGATGCGTTGTGCTGGTCCCTCGAGGCATCGGATGCATTTTCGGTGAGGTCGGCGAGATTCGCTATCCAAGGGACCGGTCGGCCGTACCTCTCCATGGCTTACTATTGGCATTCTTGCATCCCCAAGAAGTGGTCCTTTCTCTTGTGGAGGGTAATCAGAAAGAAACTACTGACAGACGATATCCTTAACACCATCGAAATTAGTTTAGCATCAGCTTGCTCCTGCTGCTCTGAGCGGAAGACGGAGACTATTGATCACTTCTTCCGCCAAGGGACGCTGCCAGACAGAACATGGACTACCCTTAACCAGCTATTCAACATAGAGCAGGGAAGCAGACGCTTCCACGATCTACTGGCCTCCTGGGGTTCTGCTTCCCATGGCCACTAGATCGTCGTAGCAGTTGCTATATGGGTCATGTGGAAGAATCACAACAAAGCGAGATACGAAGATCACCCATACTCAGCAGAAAAGCTCTTTCGGGAAATTGCCTGACAATGCCGTAAGCGGAGCACCCTGTGTTCCCACTGTTCGACTGGTTTCTGGTCTGTGCTACCCCCGTAGACCCTGGCGACTGGTGTGCCTGCCAGTTTTGCTTTCCTTCCTCCTTCCTTTTGTGGTATACCTGTATAGGCTTCGGCATTTTGCGCCTTGTATACGGTTTTGGAGCGGTCTTTGTGCCATCTTTAATAAATTGGAGGGTTTTTATTATATATATATATATATATATATATATATATATATATATATATATATATATTAAGAAAACCCCTCTTCTTATTAAACATGCTGAAAAGCCTAAGCCAGAAACGTATACAAGGCACAAAAAGCAAAAGCCTAAACAAGTATACCACCAAAAGACTGAAGAGGGCGCGAGAATGCTGGACCCCCTCGATGCTAGGGAGGGGTTAAATACCAGAAAGCTAACGGGGTGTGGGAACACAGGGTACTCCGCTTACGAACTTGCCAGAGGATCTCCTTGGTGAGTTGGTCGACCGAGTATTGGCGCCCCTCATATCTCGCCTTGTTGCAATTTTTTCAAATCGCCCATGTAGCGGCCGCTGCAATGATCTGGTGGCCGTGGGATACAGATCCCCAGATGTCCACCAGATCGTGGAAGCGTCCGTCGCCTGGATCAATATTGTGTACTCGGTTAAGTGTTCTCCAGATCCTGCCTGGTATATCTCCGTCGCAAAAAATGTGATCTATAGTCTCCATGTGACGATCTGAGCAGCAATTGTAAGCTGAAGCTAAGCTGATCCCAATAGAGTTAAGGGTGTCGTCCGTAGGCAATTTCTTCCTAATGACTCTCCACATGAGGAAGGACCACTTCTTCGGGATGCAGGAATGCCAGAATCGTTCCATGAAGTGCGTCTGTCCGTTTCCTTGGACTGTGAGCCTCGCCGATCTCTCCGAGAAGATCCCGGAAGCCTCAAGCGACCACCTGAGATCGTCAGCGTCGGGACCGATACGAAGACCGTTCGGATGGATGATATTAGCCGTGTTGTTGCCAGCCCAATGGCTAATCTTGTCCCAGTCCCAGTCATTATTGTAGGTGTTCCACAGGTCTCTGATTCTGCTGTTACTGGGGGGGTCCACCTGACGCGGGATCAAGCGGCCCCCGGTCCATCGTTCTAGGAAGGGATCCGACTCTCCGTTACCCAATTGTAGTCTAATGGTCGGTTCGGCAAGATCGCGCCCGATGAGGATGCGATGCCATGCCGCTGAAGATCTACTGTTGGAAATGGCTTCCGCTGGGTGGATGTATTTGAAGTACCTGGCCTTCATAAACCTAGTCCATAGGTTCTTACTCGTTCGAAGTTTCCACCACAATTTCATCGAAAAGGAGTCGACGATGTGAGTGAGTTTGGTGAATCCTAGACCCCCATTATCTGTCGGGTGAGCCATGGTGTCCCGGCTCGCCCAGTGGTGTTTGTCTTTGTCACGCCCCAGAACCAGAATACTGGAGAGCGGGGGCGGACACAGCCAGCTACGTATATTGAAATAGAATACATCTCAACTACACGGTCACGGCTGTCTAGATATGAGGGTTTACTACAAGCCAGCAGTCTCTTAAGGTCAAGCCTATTGTCTCAATCTCAAGCAATTAACAGAGTTACAAGATGTTAGAGCATCAAATATATATATATAAGGCGTCCCAAATATTACATATTGGATGATCATGAAGCTAGTCGTACAAAATGATAGGACTAGCAAGAGTTCAGTCGTACATGATCAACCCTAGGATTTGTTAATCATGTTTACAGCCCGTAGGCAGACAGTAAGTAAATGTGCATCGAGCTAACAGGTGCTCGTCGGCTAAACGCCTCAAAAGAATAAATTTACATATAAGTGGGTGAAACAAAAAGGGAAAACCCACTCGTAGCCCGGGTTCCGTCTAGTGTTCACCATTGGGCTGGAAGCTTGGTAGATCCTCGGGTGCTGCTCCGAAATCTGGCCACACAAAACCAGCTGGGTCAAACCCCAGAAAGAGCAAGTGCCACAAAGGAGGCCACAAATAAGAACAAAAGCCAGCATATCAGAACATAAAGAATAAAAGTACAAGTAATAAAAGTACACAGAGCGATAAACGACTAAGGATGTGGAACCATTCCGGGAGCCAGGTTACAATCCTTAAACCAAACAAGGACCGGGATTGTACCCCTTCGCCTGAATAGTCCACTGTCTCTACCCATTTATCGTTGGAGATAAGTAAAACAATTATGATCAAGAGTTCCAGGTACAAGGGCTAGACAAGACTTAGACGGGGCTGGACACCATTCATTCACAATCGGCCAAGCAAGTACTACGGCTTACTACTTTAACTAACTAGGGTTATCACAAGCCTAATTACTAACAAGATGCAAGTGAGAAACTCCCAGTCCCAAGCCCTGCAGACCATCCAGTTATCCTTCCGCGGGTTGAGAGTTATAGGTGGGTACATCGCCCGGGAGACAAATGTACCCTTAGGTGACTTAGAGGGTGCAACACATGACAGTGTGCTGGAGATGTGCTCTACTCGTCGGCAAGCTACAAGTCCATTAAAGCGCCCAGATAACGAGATTGCCTGTGACCGGGAATTCTCCATGTTCTAGTTTGATCTAATCATTAGCCTAGTCCAATTTAGCGCGAGTCCCTGGCCGTGGTACCCAGGAAGTCACGTCCTAGACATGATGCAAGACAAGACAAGTGGATTGTACAAGCAAGCAAGCAGGAACACCCACGGTGTCAAGGCAAGTCAAGTTAAGCTATCAAGTCAAGTCAATTCAGGAGTGCGCCGCCACGGCCACTATCAAGTTATCAAGATAATTCATGTCAGGGTACTTGTCAGGAGTGCGCCACGACGGGCCACTATCATGTCAGGTTGGTCTTGTCAGGAGTGCACCATTACGGGTCACTATCATGTTATGTAAGTTCCTTGTCATACCAGGCCATGTACAATAGTCATTCCAAGTATATAAGTAAAATCAAGTTCATGACAAAAGGCGTAAGGATATAAAATGGGCGTAAAATACCTGATACAATACCAATATATATAGGACTATAAAAGAGCCAAGACCAAGAAATAACAAATTCATCATAAACAAGTAGGTAGCACAAGGGGGTCAAGGGTTGGGCTACGCGGGGTATAGACTGCGCATACAAGGCTGCGCAAGAGTTGTCTTGCGCAAGGGTTACATTGCGCAAGGGTTACATTGCGCAAGGGGAGCAGTACGCAAGCAATACGCAATGCACAGTACGCAAGCCACTACGCAATACACAGTACGCAGGCCAGCATACGCAGGGGCTACGCAAGCCACTACGCAAGCAATACGCAGTGCACACTACGCAAGCAATACGCAGGCCAGCATACGCAGGGGCTACGCAAAGTGCAATACGCAGGGTGCAATACGCAATGCACACTACGCAGGAGCTCTACGCGGAAGCCGTACGCGGGAGCCGCGTGGCCAACAAGAGGGAAAGGCTATGTTCTTCTCCTACCTCTGTCCGAGAGGAAGAACACCCAACCCAAAAACTTCAATTCTTCATAACTTTGCCAAATCAAAACCAAATTTAGATTTTCAAGGTTCTAACTTGAGTAAAATTGAATTCTCTTCCATATGGAAGCATCAAAAACCCATAAAATCCAACTAAAATAGATCAAAACCATGTAAATCCGAAAATAATTAAAACCTAGATCTAGAACAATGGAGACTCCAAATCACAAAATTCCAAGTTCTAATGTTGTTCTCCATGTCCTAATCTAGCTAATGAACAAATAAAAAGAGGTGCTTATTTAATGGCAAGATGCACTTGCCTATAGGTGTTGGTGGAGGAAGAAGAAGAAGAAGAAGAAGAAATTAATGGAGAAATTATGGAGGAGAGAGAAAGTAGGTGGGTTATAATGAGGGTGTTGTGGTGTAATGGAGGTGGTGTGTAGGCTATGGTGTTCCATCATGACAAACCAAACCAAACCAATCTCCAAAATAAAACCAAGCCATGGTTTAAAACCCAACTACAAGAATTCAAAAATCCGCAAGTCGAGAATAATAAAATACGTGCCAAAATCCAAATACGAGCATAATACAAAATACGGAAAATGAGGGTGACAACTCTACCCACCTTCAAAGAATTCCGTCCTCGAAATTAAATCAAGGAGCTAGAGATTGCCACGACAAGCTATACTAAGCACAGACAAGCTACACTAAGCAGTTCAATCATACAATCATACAATGCAAGCAAGGAAGGGAAAGCGTAAGGTATAAGAAAGACATTATACCTCACGAGTCAAACAGGTAGGGATATCGCGATTGGATGTCGTCCTCACGCTCCCATGTTGACTCACCTAGAGAGTGATGACCCCAAGCAACACGGACTAAGTTAATAGTCTTGTTCTTGAGCGTCTTTTCCCTCCGGTCCAATATAGACACGGGCCTCTCCTCATACGAAAGGTTGGTACCAACAACCAATTCCGAATGATCTAGGATATGGCTCGGGTCCGGGATGTACCGTCTTAATTGGGATACATGGAATACATTATGTACCTCACTTAGCGACGGCGGAAGAGCGAGACGATAGGACACATCACCTACTCGCTCTAGAATATCGAACGGCCCTATATACCTAGGACTAAGCTTTCCCCGTACGCCAAAACGAATGACGCCGCGGGTAGGCGAGATCCTAAGGAATACATGGTCGCCGACGGCAAATTCTAAGGGACGCCGATGAGCATCGGCCCAATGGCGCTGACGATCCTGAGCAACTCGGAGGTGATCTCTGACTTTTCTGACCACTTCAACCGTCTGAGAAATCAGTTCTGGACCGAGCATCTGCCTCTCTCCGACATCGTCCCATGCTAACGGAGATCTGCACTTCCTGCCATACAGAGCCTCGAAGGGTGCCATCTGGATACTGGCCTGGAAACTATTGTTGTACGAGAATTCCACCAGGTGCAGGTGATCCTCCCACGAACCACCGAAGTCAAGGGTACATGACCGCAACATATCCTCAAGAGTTTGTATAGTACGCTCTGACTGCCCATCTGTCTGCGGATGATACGCTGAGCTGAACTTGAGACGAGTCCCCAAACTTTGATGAAGACTGCACCAGAAGTGCGATGTGAATCTCGTATCCCTGTCTGATACTATGCTGACTGGCACTCCGTGAAGTCTGACAATCTGCCTGAGATACATCTCTGCTAGCTGTGCCGTTGACTGTCCAACTCTAAATGGAAGAAAGTGTGCCACCTTGGTAAGCCTGTCTACAATAACCCAAATAGCATCTCTGCCTGCCGGAGACCTGGGTAACCCAGTCACGAAATCCATGGTTATGTGTTCCCATTTCCATTCTGGGATCGGTAAAGGTTGAAGAAGTCCAGCTGGCCTCTGATGTTCAGCCTTGACCTGTTGGCAAACCAAACATCGAGAGACATACTGGGCTATCTCCCTCTTCATACCATTCCACCAAAAGTGTTGACGAATATCTCTGTACATCTTCGTGCTGCCTGGGTGAACGGAGTACTGCGAACTGTGAGCCTCTGCCATGACTTCCTGTCTGATATCTCCACTGGGTACACAAGGACGCGTGCCGTGTCGAAGTGTACCATCCTCATGAATACATAACTCTGGCCTTCTCCCTGCCTCGCACTCTGCTCTGAGCCGCTGAATCTTGGAATCTGTTAACTGTGCTGTCCGGATCCTCTCAACTATGGTGGACTGAATCTGTAGGCTGGCCATCAAGGCCACATTGGAAGGAAGAATCACTTCAATTCCCATCTTCTGAAGATCTGACAATAGTTCTGGTTGCGCTGTTAGGAGGTAGACTCCGGCTCTCCTGCTCAATGCATCTGCTACCACGTTGGCCTTCCCTGGGTGATACTGCAAGTCCACATCATAGTCCACAAGTAGCTCAAGCCATCTTCTCTGCCGCATATTAAGATCCTTCTGGGTGAAAACATACTTCAGGCTCTTGTGATCAGTAAATATCTCCACTCTGTCTCCGTACAAGTAGTGCCTCCACAACTTAAGTGCAAATACTACTGCTGCTAGCTCCAAGTCGTGGGTCGGGTAATTCTTCTCATGATCACGGAGTTGACGTGACGCATAAGCAATTACCTTCCCATGCTGCATCAAAACACATCCCAATCCTCTGCCTGAAGCGTCATAATAAACTGTGAATCCTCCGGTCCCATCTGGAAGTGTGAGAATGGGAGCCGTTATCAAACCTCGCTTCAACTTCTCAAACGATTCCTGACATTCTGCTGTCCAAACGAACGGCACATCCTTGCGGGTCAACTGGGTCATCGGCGCTGAAATCCTTGCAAAATCTGAGACGAACCGCCGGTAGTAGCCGGCCAATCCAAGGAAGCTGCGAACCTCTGCCACTGAGCTGGGTACTGGCCATGCCTCGATAGCCACAATCTTCTGGGGATCAACTTCCACTCCTCCTCTAGTAATGATGTGACCCAAGTAAGAAATGCGATCGAGCCAGAACTCGCATTTACTGAACTTGGCGTACAATTGGTGCTCTCTGAGAATCTGGAGGACAACTCTGAGATGCTGCTCGTGCTCTGCTTCACACTTGCTGTAGACCAGGATGTCATCAAGGAACACTATCACAAACTGATCCAAGTAAGGCATGAAAATACGGTTCATGAGGTCCATGAACACTGCCGGCGCATTGGTCGCTCCAAAGGGCATAACCAGAAACTCCCAATGCCCGTACCTAGATCTGAACGCCGTCTTCGGGATGTCCTGCTCTCTGACTCTGATCTGGTGGTATCCTGACCGCAAGTCTATCTTCGAGAAAACTGAAGCCCCCTTGAGTTGATCAAACAAGTCATCTATCCTTGGAAGAGGGTATCTGTTCTTAATTGTCACTGAGTTCAAGGTACGATAATCTACACATAGCCTGGACGTACCATCCTTCTTTTTCACAAGAAGCATCGGGGCTCCCCAAGGCGATCCACTAGCACGAATGAATCCCTTGGTTCTGAGTTCTTCAATCATCTTGTACAAAATCTCCAACTCTGAAGGCGCCATCCTGTAGACTCGCTCTGATACTGGTGCTGTCCCGGGGATCAAGTCGATGGTGAACTCGATCTCCCGCTCTGGCGGCATCCCTGGAAGTTCCTCTGGGAAGACATCTGGAAACTCTTCAACTATCCGGGGCAACTGCACTGCCGCTACTTGCCATTCGCAATACTGGAGGAGATGGCTCTACTGTGCCTCTGGAAAATGAAAACTCTGGCTCTCCGGGAATACTAAAGACAACTCTGCCAACATGGCAGTCTATCCTAGCATAATGGTTCCTCAACCAATCCATGCCTAGGACTACATCATAGTCTGCCATAGGGAACTCTATGAATCTAGCGGAGAACTCTCTACCGCTAACTACAATCCGACACGAGGAAAACACTCGATCTACTCCCACAAGGCCATTACCAGTAAGTATATTGAGCCTCACTGATAATGACTCGGGCTCCAATCCTATCCGTGTCGCAAATCGTGCAGACATGAATGAATGCGATGCACCAGAATCAAATAATACAGATGCTGGAAAGGTGTTGACGAGAATAGTACCTGCCACTACCTCACCTGGTGCAACTTCTTCTTCCATGGTCATCATCATAGCCTGACCTCTAGCTGCGGGTCCCCTCTGCTGGAAACCCCTATGTCGGTTCTGTGCTGGAGCCTGGGTGAACTGCTGCTGGTTCTGCTGCTGAAAGGCCTGGGCCTGAGGCAACAATGGCCTAGGGTACTGCTGCTGCTGCTGGACTGGAACTGGGGCTGGTCCCCTCACTGAAGAACTAGAAAGGTTGGATGATGATGGACCTCCCCTATTCGGGCAGGTCCCTATCTGGTGGTCTGCTCCTCCACAAGCTAGGCACAATCCCTGTGCCCTACGACACTCTGCCACTACATGGCCCGGCTTCCCGCAATGAGAACATCCCACCGCGGAAGACTGCTTCTGCTTCTGCTGCTGCGGGTACGTCGGGGTCGAATGCTGAACCGACGTCACTGAGGCCACCCGCCTCGGAGTTCCAATGGTTATACCCCTAGCTGCCGGGGCTGGAGCTGAAGATTGGTGCATCTGGTTGTGGGACCGTTTCCTGCCTCCGGTCCTGTCCACAATTCTCCGGGAGGTATACTCATGCCTCCTTGCTGCCTTCAATACTGCATCGAACGTCTGGTGCTCGAACTGCTCCACAGCTAATAATATCTCTAAATGCAGCCCCTGCTGGAACCGCTGAGCCCTATCGAACTCGGTTGCCACCAAGGTGGGGGCGAACCTACTCAGCCTGGAAAACTCGGTCGCATAGCCATCGACCGTCCTGCCTCCTTGCTTCAAGTTGGTAAATCTGGTCTGCAGGTCGTACCGTGCCACCGCATCGAAGTACTTCGTCTGGAACCTCACTCTGAACGTCGCCCAAGTGACTGGTGCTGCTAACCCCATGGCCTGAGCTGCCCACCAATCGCGAGCCAAGTCTAACAACTGTAGGCGTACCACCGCCACCTTCTCATTCTCAGGTGTCCTAGCTGCTTCTAGAACCACCTCGGTATCCTGAAGCCAAGTGTCCGCGGCAACCGCATCTTCACTGCCGTCAAAGAAGGGAGGGTTCAAGCGCTTGAAACTGTTGGCCGCCTGATTTCCTTGGGGACCTCCTCGGTTTAGTGCATCATGAACTTCCTGGTGCAAGGCGTCGCCTCGACGATCTTGGGATGCAAGCAGTTCCCTGATAAGCCCTACCAAAGGTCCCTCATCCTGTCTAGCTGGTTGAACGGGCGGAGCTTCCTGAACTAGAGGTTCTGAGCCTCCGGGAAGCATAACTCGGGAGGCTACTCCAGAGTGCTGAACTTGATCTTCCTGGCGCTGGGGTGCTTGTCGAGCTTCCTCTGGCTGGTTGGCAGGTCCGGGAGTAATGCCGCTGAAGAAGACGACATAGGGAACAATAAGGAAAGGACCAGGACAGATCAATGATACAAGCATGTGATCAGGTCAAGAATCTCAGGGATTTGAAGATACGAGCAGAGATCAAGGGCGAATATTGATTGAGACATCTATTCGGTAAACCCTCACATTTCTTGATTGACAAGACCTGCATGGGCCACCACTTAAACCGTGTCACGCCCCAGAACCAGAATACTGGAGAGCGGGGGCGGACACAGCCAGCTACGTATATTGAAATAGAATACATCTCAACTACACGGTCACGGCTGTCTAGATATGAGGGTTTACTACAAGCCAGCAGTCTCTTAAGGTCAAGCCTATTGTCTCAATCTCAAGCAATTAACAGAGTTACAAGATGTTAGAGCATCAAATATATATATATAAGGCGTCCCAAATATTACATATTGGATGATCATGAAGCTAGTCGTACAAAATGATAGGACTAGCAAGAGTTCAGTCGTACATGATCAACCCTAGGATTTGTTAATCATGTTTACAGCCCGTAGGCAGACAGTAAGTAAATGTGCATCGAGCTAACAGGTGCTCGTCGGCTAAACGCCTCAAAAGAATAAATTTACATATAAGTGGGTGAAACAAAAAGGGAAAACCCACTCGTAGCCCGGGTTCCGTCTAGTGTTCACCATTGGGCTGGAAGCTTGGTAGATCCTCGGGTGCTGCTCCGAAATCTGGCCACACAAAACCAGCTGGGTCAAACCCCAGAAAGAGCAAGTGCCACAAAGGAGGCCACAAATAAGAACAAAAGCCAGCATATCAGAACATAAAGAATAAAAGTACAAGTAATAAAAGTACACAGAGCGATAAACGACTAAGGACGTGGAACCATTCCGGGAGCCAGGTTACAATCCTTAAACCAAATAAGGACCGGGATTGTACCCCTTCGCCTGAATAGTCCACTGTCTCTACCCATTTATCGTTGGAGATAAGTAAAACAATCATGATCAAGAGTTCCAGGTACAAGGGCTAGACAAGACTTAGACGGGGCTGGACACCATTCATTCACAATCGGCCAAGCAAGTACTACGGCTTACTACTTTAACTAACTAGGGTTATCACAAGCCTAATTACTAACAAGATGCAAGTGAGAAACTCCCAGTCCCAAGCCCTGCAGACCATCCAGTTATCCTTCCGTGGGTTGAGAGTTATAGGTGGGTACATCGCCCGGGAGACAAATGTACCCTTAGGTGACTTAGAGGGTGCAACACATGACAGTGTGCTGGAGATGTGCTCTACTCGTCGGCAAGCTACAAGTCCATTAAAGCGCCCAGATAACGAGATTGCCTGTGACCGAGAATTCTCCATGTTCTAGTTTGATCTAATCATTAGCCTAGTCCAATTTAGCGCGAGTCCCTGGCCGTGGTACCCAGGAAGTCACGTCCTAGACATGATGCAAGACAAGACAAGTGGATTGTACAAGCAAGCAAGCAGGAACACCCACGGTGTCAAGGCAAGTCAAGTTAAGCTATCAAGTCAAGTCAAGTCAGGAGTGCGCCGCCACGGCCACTATCAAGTTATCAAGATAATTCATGTCAGGGTACTTGTCAGGAGTGCGCCACGACGGGCCACTATCATGTCAGGTTGGTCTTGTCAGGAGTGCACCATTACGGGTCACTATCATGTTATGTAAGTTCCTTGTCATACCAGGCCATGTACAATAGTCATTCCAAGTATATAAGTAAAATCAAGTTCATGACAAAAGGCGTAAGGATATAAAATGGGCGTAAAATACCTGATACAATACCAATATATATAGGACTATAAAAGAGCCAAGACCAAGAAATAACAAATTCATCATAAACAAGTAGGTAGCACAAGGGGGTCAAGGGTTGGGCTACGCGGGGTATAGACTGCGCATACAAGGCTGCGCAAGAGTTGTCTTGCGCAAGGGTTACATTGCGCAAGGGTTACATTGCGCAAGGGGAGCAGTACGCAAGCAATACGCAATGCACAGTACGCAAGCCACTACGCAATACACAGTACGCAGGCCAGCATACGCAGGGGCTACGCAAGCCACTACGCAAGCAATACGCAGTGCACACTACGCAAGCAATACGCAGGCCAGCATACGCAGGGGCTACGCAAAGTGCAATACGCAGGGTGCAATACGCAATGCACACTACGCAGGAGCTCTACGCGGAAGCCGTACGCGGGAGCCGCGTGGCCAACAAGAGGGAAAGGCTATGTTCTTCTCCTACCTCTGTCCGAGAGGAAGAACACCCAACCCAAAAACTTCAATTCTTCATAACTTTGCCAAATCAAAACCAAATTTAGATTTTCAAGGTTCTAACTTGAGTAAAATTGAATTCTCTTCCATATGGAAGCATCAAAAACCCATAAAATCCAACTAAAATAGATCAAAACCATGTAAATCCGAAAATAATTAAAACCTAGATCTAGAACAATGGAGACTCCAAATCACAAAATTCCAAGTTCTAATGTTGTTCTCCATGTCCTAATCTAGCTAATGAACAAATAAAAAGAGGTGCTTATTTAATGGCAAGATGCACTTGCCTATAGGTGTTGGTGGAGGAAGAAGAAGAAGAAGAAGAAGAAATTAATGGAGAAATTATGGAGGAGAGAGAAAGTAGGTGGGTTATAATGAGGGTGTTGTGGTGTAATGGAGGTGGTGTGTAGGCTATGGTGTTCCATCATGACAAACCAAACCAAACCAATCTCCAAAATAAAACCAAGCCATGGTTTAAAACCCAACTACAAGAATTCAAAAATCCGCAAGTCGAGAATAATAAAATACGTGCCAAAATCCAAATACGAGCATAATACAAAATACGGAAAATGAGGGTGACAGTCTTGACCTCTATTGTTTCCCCAGAAGAAGTTGCTAAAGATCCGCTCGATCGACGAGAGAACCTTCAAAGGCGGAGAACACGCTGCTAGAGTATGGATGGGAATGGAAGAGAGCATGTGTCTGATAAGGATCATCTTGTCGCCTGGGGATAAAGTGGCGTTATGCCACCCCTCAAGTTTCTTCCTGATTCTATTGATCAAGTTCTCAAAGATGTCAGCATTGGATTTCTCGTAAATAAGGGGGCAGCCAAGGTAGTTAAAGGGAGGGTGGGCAACTGAGAAGGATGTTGAGTTGGTGAGGCTGTTTGCATGCTCTCTTTTGATGCTGTGGTGGGCATAGATTATTCTCTTGGAGATATTGATCTTCTGTCCGGAGCATCGTGAGTACCTATTCAGGGTATTATGGATCACTTCCATCGTACCAATGTCCTCGGAGGAGAAGATAAGTAAGTCGTCGGCAAATGCCAGGTGGGTGATGATAGGGCAACCACTCGCTGTGTGGTAATGCTGGAAGTTAGGGGTACTGACCATTTTGTTAAGGTTTCTGCTCAGGGCATCTGCTGCAACGATGAAGACCGTGGAAGATAGAGGATCGCCCTGTCTAACACCTCGGGTAGATTTAAAGAACCCCTCAGTTTGACCGTTGATGACTGTGGAGAACCATGAGTTGTTGACGGATCTCCACACGGTGTTGGTCCAATTTTTCGAGAATCCGAAAGCCCTGAAAACCCAGATCATAAATTGCCAGTCCAGTCTGTCGTAAGCTTTCTCCATGTCGATTTTGACAGCAGTGTTGCCCCCTCTAGCTGGAAACTTCATGCAGGTGATCAACTCTTATGCCAGCATGATATTGTCCTATATGTTCCTCCCACGAACAAATTCGCTTTGTTCTTCGGATATGATTTTGGGAAGCATGCCCGCCATTCTGGTAGCGATGATCTTGGATATAATTTTATTAGTGAAGGTGCACAGACTAATGGGTCAAAAATCACGAAAGGATTCCGGGTTTTCTTTTTTCGGAATAAGGATCAGCTTGGCGCTGGATATGGCTCTGGGGTATGTGGCTCCGTCGAGAAAGGCGGTAGCCGCTTCGGTGATATCCTGTTTGATAATATCCCAACATGTGCGAAAGAAACCTCCCGAGAATCCGTCTGGGCCGGGGGCGCTGTGCTCGTTCAGGGCCCAAACTGCCTCTTTCACTTCCTGCTCGGTCAGGGGGCGGTCCAACTGGGTATTGTCGTCTTCTTTAATGAGGGCGGGGATTTGGTCTAGGAATGATCTGTCTTTGTGAACCGTCTCTTTGGAGAATAATTTGGAGAAAAAGTTTGCCGCCGCTGCTTGGATGCTCTTATAGTCAGTTATGAAGTTCCCATTATCGTCAGCAATGTGGTGAATCGATAGTTTGTGTCTACGTCTGTTGACGCAGTCGTGGAAATATTTTGAGTTTTTATCCCCGTCGCTGTCCCATTTCAATCGCGCTTTCTGCTTCCAGAAGTCTGTCTCCACTTTGAGTCTGAATTTGAGCATGGCTTTGGTGAGGTTCAGGGCCATCCTGGCCTTGGGAGATCGGTTTACGACGAAAACTGCTTCGGCTCGGTTGACATCGTCCTCCGCGACCCGAACAGCTTGAAAAATGTCTCCGAAGGCGGTTTTGCTCCACTTTGATAGGGCAGTCCTAGTTGCTTTGAGTTTGTTGGTCACCCGTAAGAGGGGATCGGGTGAGTCGTCGCTATTCCAAGCTTCCTCGACGATGCCCAAGAATTGGGTGTGATCGGTCCAAAAATTGAAGAATTGGAAGTTCTTCTTGTTTGGATTGGTATTGTTTTGTATTTCAACCAACAGCGGGAGTGGTCGAATTCAGTAGAGTTTAGGTGAGACAGGTTGGTTTTTATCCCCATTCCGTGCCATCGAGCATTCGTGAGGGCCCTATCCAGTCTGGAGTATTGGCACCGTTCACCTTCCTGCATGTTGCACCAGGTGAACGCGTTGCCTTTGAATTGGAGGGGGGCTAGATGAGCGTTGAAGATGAAGTTGTTGAAATCTTGCATCGGCGGAACGGGAGGAGGCCTTCCACCGATTTTCTCTTCTCTACAGGTGATCGCATTGAAGTCCCCAATACAAAGCCAAGGGGAGTCGATGTAGTGCTGATGAATGTCCAGAAGGTCGATCCAGAGGAGTTTCCGCTCGGCGATCTCACAGCTGCCATGGACCGCTGATAGGATAGCCCGTTCCGGTAACATGGGGTGTTCCACCCAGCAGGAGAGGGCTTACCGATAGTCCTGGATGACACCGATGTTGATGTTCTTCGTACACAGGATCCAAATATCGTACCTGCCTGTAATGGCCGATGGGGGACCAAGTTGCATCTGGATTGATTTTAATCTGGTGGGGGAAATTTTGGGTTCTATTATGATAAGGATATCGATCTTGTGGGTTTTCCGAAGGATGGAAATTCTCCTCAAGGTAGGTTTGTTCGCCAGACAGCGGACGTTCCAGTATAGGATGTTAAACATTAATAAGGTTTGGTGAGTGTTTTTTGTTCCGCTTGGTAGCGGATCTTGTTTGGATGGATGTGGCTTCTGCTTTTCCTTTCTTGGCATTAGTCCTGAGCGAGGTAGAAGCTTCCGCCTGAGACGAGATGGAAGGGTTGCTGGTGGATTGCTCGAGATGGACTAGGGGAGGGTTTATCAACTCCCCTGCGGAGTCCAGTGAGGGGTCCTCGGTGGGATGATTAGGGAGTCGTTGGCGCTCTCTATCAGAAGAGCGGTTTGCTGGATGGGGAAGCCTGCAGCTTGGACCTGGAGTCCTCTCCTGGCTATGTCGGGCCCTACTATAGCGAGGTCTTCTTCGATTTGGTCTTCGCACTTGTCTTGTTAGTCCTCGTCGCCGTGGGTGATAGCCAATATAACTACAGCGGGATCCTCGTTGGTGGGTTGTTGTTGAGCCTTGCTGCTATCGGGGATCACCACCGCCCTCTCCGTGGAGGGGGAGCCAGGCAGCAAGTCGAGGGTGACTGAAGTTGGTGATGGTCATGCTGCTTCCGTGGGTTCTTCCATGTCACACGATACGAGAATGTCGAATTGGTTGGAGATAGTAATCTGTTGGGTTTTAAAGGGGAACAATGCTTTGCTGATGGGTTCACTCTTGTCGATTTCGCCATCGCTGATGCCGAATCTTGTGTGTGTGTTCGGTAGGTGTAGTAGAGGTGACTTGGGAGTTCTCTCCTTGGTAAGCTCATTGTCTGTCCGGGTTGGTTTCTTCTTCTTGAGTTCAGGGTGAAGACGATGGCAGTGCTTAGGAAGGTGACCTCTTAAGTGACAGTGGTTGCAGTACATAATGTGGTTGTCATAAATGATTTATTGAATGTGGGTTTGGTTGCCCAACTCGATGGAGATGGAATTAGGAGGTTATGAGGAGAGGTCGAGTTCCACACAAATCTTGGCATAGTGTGCCTTGGTGAGGTTACTAGTTTCTGGCGCTTTTGCCACATACATCCCGAACGAATTGACAATACGCCTGAGAGCCGCTGGAACAAAGCATATTAAGGGAAGGTTGGGTAGGGTCACCCAGGCGGCAACCGTCGCTGAGTCAACCTTAGTGTTGAAGTCCGGTGACCACTTGATGATCTTCATCTGGTAGGTGTTGATTTTGTATGTGCCCTTGGCCCACACTGTCCTGTGGTCGACGGCGAAGGAGAGGTAGAGGATCAAGTGTCTCGGGTCAAGTGGGGCCACCCGGTACTCCGACGAGAGTCTCCAACTGGCAATTACCTCCTGAACTTTGGATAGTTTGGGGCATCCTGATGAAAATTTGAGGATAAAGGTGTGGAAAAAAGAGGATGACAGAGAGGTTATTTCCTGGTTCGAGAAAGGGATCGAAGGAATTGGTGATTCTAGAGAGTATTCAATGTCTGGGAGGTTAACGTCGGGGAGAAGAGGGGCTTTCGAGGGTGCTAGATCCGGGCGCAGCATGGCAGCGTACGAAGGCCGGTCTGCTCCGATAGGATTTTGATTCCTGATGAGGGAAGGGGCATCTGCTGCTATGATGGAAGGGGATGGTCCTTGGGTGGTCAGGACGGCTCTGGGATCAGCCGGAGCTGACCTGAGAAGGAGGGTGGGTGAATAATGATCAGCCTGGGGGGCTGGGGTGGACGGAGATGGAGCCGCTCCATGATGCGGAGGTTTCGTCGCCTGGGCGGCAGGCTTGGCCTGACAAAGTAGGGGAGGGTCGCCCAGACCTGTCGTTAATGACGTCCTGATACCGTCGGCTTCTGCGACTGAAGCAAGAGCCGCGGAAGGGGCGGAGGGGAGGGGGGGTCAAAGCAGAGGATGCGCTAGCCGTGTAGGTGATCAGAAGTGGACATGAGGTGATGGGGGTGGAGGAGATTAGTGGCTGCGAAGAAAGGCTGGGATTGGCCGGAAGGGACGAGGAGAGGGAAGGGAAGCTAGCGAAGAGGATAAGGGAGTGGGGATCGACGACTGGGAGATGGGGGTCGGAGGTGAAGGAAGGTGGGAGTGGTGAACCTGGGGGTCTGAAGAGAGGAGGGAGTAGGAGACGGCATGGAGGGGAGGAGGATGATAGGGGGGAGTGAGAGCAGGAGCTGGTGGGAAGGGCCCACAGGTAGGAACGGATGAGTAAAGAGCAGCTGCGGTGGAAGCGTAAGACTGGGAATTACGCTGACCCACAGAAGTGTGGGTCCCATAGGTGTAATCGGAGGGGTAATGAGCAGCTGTGGAGGAAGCGTAGAACTGGGGATTACGCTGACCCACGTGAGTATGGGACCCAAAGGAGAAATCAGTGGAGGAGTAAAACGCTGCTGCATTGGGAGCGTAATGCTGAGGATTACGCTGACCCTCCAGAGGGTGGAGCCCACGAGCGGTATCAAAGGAGTTGAAATATGCTGCTGCGTTGGAAGGCTGAAGATAACGCTGACCCTCTAGTGGGTGGGACCCATAGGCGTTATCGTGGGAATTGGAGTACGCGACGCCATGAGCTGCATAAAATCTAGATTTACGTGCATCAGATAGCGCGTAATAATTCGGGACGACCTCGGGTTACGTGCCAAGAGCAGCGTATCCGAGGTGTCTGTCGATGGGACGTCCGACACCTGCACCGCAGGGGGGCTCCCCACCCAAGGAGTTAGAAGTCCCGTTCAAAATTCGAACGAAGGCGGGAGTAGGGGGAATAGTCTGCCGATGATTGAACACCGCCTGACTCACAGCCTGAGATGGGGTGGCCCGGTGGGTAAAAAACAGAGCGGGCCCCTGACTGGGCGGAGGCTCGAACCAAGACGGCGCTGAAGAGGAGAGAGCCAACCCGAGGCTGCCGAGCGCTGAAGAGGATACGTCGGACAGGGGCGGGGACTGAACGGTAGGGGGGTATGACTGGGGCGCCAAAGAGAGCAGAGGAATGGAGGGAGGGGCGACGGGAGGGGGGGGGGGGGGGGGGGGGGGGGTCTCACTAGAGCGAGAGCGTCGGCGGGCCAAGGCGGCGTATGCATCGTGCTCCGGCAGAAGGGCCGCCGATAAACGGACGGGGAGCTCGCGGAACGGGCGAGGAGTCCCTAGAGACTCCCAGGGGAGGGGGAGGGGGAGGGGGAGGGGGAACGAAGGCTCAACATTATATTATGGTCTATATATATATATTTTTTTTTTTTTTTTTTTTTTTATGGTCTATATATATATATATATATATATATATATATATATATATATATATATATTTTTTAGGCTCAACATTATATTATGGTCTATATATATATATATATATATATATAAAATATATATATATATATATATATATATAAAAATATATATATATATATATATATATATATATATATATATATATATATATATATATATATAGACCATAATATAATGTTGAGCCTAAAATATATATATATATATATATATATATATATATATATATATATATATATATATATATATATACGATAAAATTTGAATAGATGGCTGGAGCATGGGTTTGGCTCCCTCTAGGAGGGCCCCCTCCACTCTTCGTGGTCCCCCAGCCGGCCGCGGTCGGGCTCCCCTCCCGCCGTCGTGACCCCCCCTCCCCCTCTCGCCTCCCCGTCGGAAGGACGGGACCTCCCAGGCCACTCCCGCGAGGTCCACCCCTCGTTTGCCCGACGTGCGGCTCGCTCCCCTCCTTCCCCTCCCGCCCTAGTCATAGCCACCGCCCCGGGCGTCGGAGGAGTCGCCGCGCTCGACGCCTGCGGCCATCCCTGGCTCCCCCCTCCTCGGCCCCCCGCCTAGATCGCTCACTGCCAGGCGCGCTGAGCCACTCCCTTTCGGCCCGCCGTCAGCTCCCTCTGCTCCGGCACCACCTCCCGCCGCCGCTCCTCCCGTCGTACAGTACTCGGCAGCGCCACCCCCTCCTCCGTGGCCCCCTGCGCCCGACCCTGGCGGCTTCCCTCTCCTTCCCGTCGTTTCGGGGTCCCCAGAGGCTCCCCTCTCCTCCTCGGTTCCTTCGTCAGAGTCTGCCCCGACGCCGGTAGCCACCCTCCCCCCTCCCTCCCCGCGGTGGCGTACCCTCCCTCGGCTCTGGCCTATCGCGCCCTGTGGCCCAACTCAGCCACGTTGTCACGCCCCAGTACCGAAATACGGAGACAGACTAGGCCAGCTACTCCATATGAGATACGTAACGTCATATGGCGATCGTGGCTGTCGAGAGACTAGGGGGTACATGCTACAATCAAGTCTCCTATGGTCCCACAGAGTTCTATGTCTCAATCAATCAAATCACATCAGCAAATAAATGAACATTAAAGACAAGCAGTAAGGCGTCCCTAACGCTTCATCAAAATGATCATGAGAGACTAGCTTTATAATTTAGCTATCTCAGAGAGTCAGGAGTACAAAATTATACACAACTGCAGTCTGTTTAATTACAATTATGTACTGACACAAAATATCCAGTAATCCGGCTAACAGGTGCCGGTGGCTAAATGCCGCACAAAATATAAGCAGGAGTGGTGGAGAAGAAACCCACTCGAGTCCCCGAACCGCCATGCTCCTAGTATGCACCATGGATGTCAGGGAGGAAGATTGTGTCCTCTGGCTATGCTACGAGATCTGGCCAAACAAAACCAGCGGGGTCAGCCCCGAATAGCAAGTACCGCCAAAGGGGCACAAGAGTTAAGATTAAAAACCCAGATAATAGAATGATTGATAATAGTAATACTGATGCAACTATTATAGGGTAGCGCAACATCCTCGAACCCATATGGCACCCTTACAACCAAACAAGGACAAAAGGTGCCACATGGAGTCGGGACGTGTCGTACTCTATAACTTTTACATAAGCTAAAAGGTATAAACAATAAAATCTTCTGATCGTGATTCGATCGATAGCCTATCGCAGCACAATAACCGACCCAACAATCAAACAAGAACATGGGTTGGATCATGTACCATGATAGACCATGTTCCTCAGTCATTCACAGAAGTAGCACTTCACAACCAGAATAAGTCTTCCGTTCATAACTTCGGTCCACAGCCTGTCATAGTACGATAACCAACCCAACAATCAAACAAGAACATGGGTTGGATCACGTACCATGACAGTCCGCTTCCCTCAGTTATTCACGGAAGGTAATAAGATACACGCAAGTCGTTTTTGCGGCCAATCAAGTCTACGAGTTTCTAGTGGGACGAGGTTATCCTCGCATCATGTTATTTAGAAAATCCTCAGATCGTATCTTTCCAGCAAGGCTAGCCAACCCACGGGTTCGCGTAGACAGGTGTCATTGAGCACAGGTCCCTCGTAAGGCCACCTTGCCAAGACATATAATATGTAGCAGGAATTAATCGGATACAGTCATCCACTCGTTGCGGATTACACAGTATCCGTGGAGACCAGCCGGCACGTCAAGACAATATCTCAAGGCGGCTGGTGTAACACGATCTCGGGATTCTGCCCTTCCCATGCATCTAGTATATTTAGTTGCCTAGTTTAACCCTAGATGAAATCTTGGACTCACATGCTGTGGCCTGCATGATTATCCTCCTAAATGTCGTACTCAAGTACGAGTACCCCAAAAGAGGATCCTGTCAATCAGTATGTCAACATGTTCTACCCTCCTTGGTGTATCGCATCGTTGCAATATGCCACGTGGAATTACGAGTCATTTGTCGAGCATGAACGAGAACTGGAACATTCAGGTACAAGTAACAGGTAGGAACACTTTGTTCACCGGGGTCACATTAGTGCTCATATCATGCTCAGGGCAGAAGGCGTAAGGATTTATAGCATACACAAACATTTACATATATATATATACAATATAATATATACATATAAAAATATAAGGTATAGGGGAGTCCAGGTCAGGGCGCGCTCAAGTCAGGCTACGCTCAGGTTAGCCTACGCTCAGGTCAGCCTACGCTCAAGTCGGCGTACGCTCAGGTCAGCGTATGGAAGACATACGCTCCCAAAAGGCAGCGTATGGACTCCATATGACTCCTTGTCACCCAAGTGAGCGTATGCAAGACATACGCTTCCAAAAGGCAGCGTATGGACTCCATACGACTCCTTGTCACCCAAGTGAACGTATGCAAGACATACGCTCCCAAAAGGCAGCATATGAGGACTCCATACGACTCCTTGTCACCCAAGTGAGCGTATGCAAGACATACGCTCCCAAAAGGCAGCGTATGAGGACTCCATACGACTCATTGTCACCTAAGTGAGCGTATGCAAGACATACGCTCCCAAAAGGCAGCGTATGAGGACTGCACTGCGCTAAAGAGCGCGCGCAACTCAGTGGCGCAAGCTAAAAAGCTCTCGTACTGCTCACTGTCTTCTCCAAACAGCAAGAACTCCATGGGTTGAACCCAAAGTTTTAAAAGTCCATAACTTGGTCAAAATAAGTCCAAATCCAACTTTTCAAAGGTCAAAATTGGGTAGAATAAAATTCTCTACAACATGGAACCATCAAAACTTGAAAATAATAAAGTTTGCTAGATCAAAACCAAGAAGATCCAAAAATGGTTAAAACCTAGATCTACAAAAATTAAAGCTTCAAAATGGAAAACTTCAAGTTCTAAACTAGTATAGAATGAGAAGAAGAACATATTTTGGCAAATAATTTTGTAAGAAAACATCAACAACATTTATGGATCCATCTCTTGAGCAAGTTGGTACTTGCCTTGGTTGGTGGAGGAAAGTAAATGAGAGGAAATAAATGAGAGGAGAGAGAATGAGTTGAGTTATTATATAGAATCTTGAACCCATGGGTTCATGATGAACCAAGGTGAACCAAGAATAGGTTACCCAAATGAGCCAAAACTGTAGGCCCAAATACAGAAAATAAATTACGAAATAATATTTTGTCGAATATTTTTGAGAAATACGTGAAGAAATACATCATATAAATATCGTATAAATATAAAGTAAATACAATTTATCGGTTTACGTATTAAAATACGTATTCCAGGATCGGGGAGTGACATCTCTACCCTTCTTAGAAAAATTCTGTCCTCGGAATTCCAGCCAAGACAGGATAGTGAAATCAGGGCAAGCAAGGCACAATCATATACAAGTTAACTATCATAGTAGTTATTATCATACATCACAAAGTGCAAAAACAAGTAGGTGCAGATAAGCATGGAATCGTGTCAATAAGGCGTAAAAACATACCTCATTAGTCAAACAAATGCGGATACCAAGATCTGATCTCGTCCTCGCAAAGAGTGATGGTTCCAAGAAACACGGACAAGGCTTATCGTCCGATTCTTGAGTACCTTATCTCGCCGGTCCAAAATAGACACGGGTTGTTCCTCGTAAGTTAAGTTGGTACCAACGACTAACTCAGAATGATCGAGGACATGACTCGGATCCGGGACATACCCACATAATTGGGACACATGAAACACATCACGTATGCCAGTTAACGAAGGCGGAAGGGCAAGTCGATAAGCCACATCGCCTACCCGAGCGAGAATCTTAAAAGGACCAACGTATCTTGGACTAAGCTTTTCTCGGGTTCCAAATCTGATGATACCCCGAGTAGGCGAAATCCGCAGAAATACTTGGTCGCCAACTCTGAACTCTAGAGGCCTACGATACTGATCTGCCCAATGACGATGTCGATCCTGTGCAACTCGAAGGCGCTCTCTGACCAACTTAACTATCTCCACAGTCTGCGTGATCATCTCTGGCCCCAACAACTTTAGTTCTCCGACGTCGTCCCATGCCAAAGGGGACCTGCACTTCCTTCCGTACAATGCTTCGAACGGGGCCATCTGAATGCTAGCCTGATAGCTGTTGTTATAGGAGAACTCCACTAGATGAAGGTGATCCTCCCAAGATCCGCCAAAATCCAAGGTATACGCCCGTAGCATATCTTCTAACGTTTGAACGGTTCTTTCTGATTGCCCGTCAGTTTGTGGATGATAAGCAGTACTGAATCTTAACTTGGTTCCCAAACTTTGGTGTAAGCTCCGCCAAAAATGGGAAGTAAACCGCGTATCTCGATCTGATACTATACTAACTGGAACACCGTACTGCCTTACTATCTGCTTCATGTACATTTCTGCTAACTGCTCAGTAGTCTGTCCAACTCGAAAGGGAAGGAAATGAGCGACCTTCGTGAGTCAATCTACTATTACCCAGACTGCATTCTTGCCAGCCGGGGATCTAGGTAAACCGGTCACAAAATCCATCGTTATGTGCTCCCATTTCCATTCTGGGATAGGAAGCGGCTGTAGCAATCCTGCTGGTCTCTGCTGCTCGGCTTTCACCTGCTGACACACCAGACACTTGGATACAAATCTCGCTATCTCTCTTTTCATGCCATTCCACCAAAAGAACTGCCTGATATCTCGATACATCTTCGTTCCTCCTGGATGAATGGAGTAAATAGAACTATGAGCTTCGGACATAACTTCTTGCCGAAGGTCTTCACTCGGTACACAGAGTCTATTTCCAAACCTGAGCATACCATCTTCATGAATCACTAACTCCTTCCTACGGCCTGATTCACACTCCGACCGCAACTTCTGAATCTGTGGATCTCCTGCTTGTGCTGTCCTTATCCTTTCTACTAAGGTTGACTGAATCTGCATACTGGTCATTCTTCCTATATCCCTTGGCAAAACTACTTCGATTCCCATACTCTGAAGGTCTTCTAGAATATGCTTCTGCGAGGTCAAGATAAAGGCACTGTCTCTCCTACTCAGCGCATCTGCAACTATATTCGCCTTGCCTGGATGATACTGAAGATCTAAATCAAAATCCTTCAGCAGTTCTAACCATCTTCTTTGCCTCATGTTCAAATCTCGCTGCATGAACACGTATTTCAAACTCTTATGATCAGTATAGATCTCTACCCGATCCCCGTATAAATAATGCCTCCACAACTTGAGTGAAAACACCACAGCTGCTAACTCCAAATCGTGAGTCGAGTAATTCTTCTCATGGTCTCGAAGCTGCCGAGACGCATATGCTATCACCTTTTCATGCTGTATCAATACACATCCAAGACCCTTCTCTGATGCGTCACAATATACTGTAAAGCCTTCCGCTCCTACTAGAAGCGTCAAGATCGGGGCTGAGATCAATTTCTTCTTCAATTCTTCAAATAATACCTGACAGCTAGCTGACCAAACAAACTCTACGTCCTTGTATGTCAAACGCATTAAGGGCGCAGAGATCCTGGCAAAGTCCGCCACGAACCTTCTGTAGTAACCAGCTAATCCTAAGAAACTTCGCACTTCTGCAACCGTTCTCGGGACCGGCCAATGCTCTACGGCCTCAATCTTCTTCGGATCCACTGACACTCCTGCTCCAGAAATTACATGTCCCAGGAACGAAATGTGGTCTAACCAGAATTCACACTTGTCGAGCTTCGCATAAAGTTGATGCTCCCTTAATGTCTGCAAGACAGTCCTAAGATGTTTCTCATGCTCCTCTTCACTGCTGGAATAGACAAGGATATCATCTATGAACACCACCACAAATTTATCCAAATACGGCAGAAAGATGCGGTTCATTAAATCCATGAATACTGCAGGAGCGTTGGTTAGTCCAAAGGGCATTACTAAAAACTCATAATGCCCATATCTAGATCTGAATGCTGTCTTTGGTATGTCTTGCTCCCGGACTCTTACTTGATAGTATCCCGATCGAAGATCGATCTTGGAAAAGATGCTGGCCTTGCTCAACTGGTCAAACAGGTCATCAATCCTTGGTAGCGGGTACTTATTCTTCACTGTTACTGCATTCAGCTTGCGGTAGTCGATGCACATCCTCGTCGACCCATCCTTCTTGGAAACTAGAATCATTGGCGTAGCCCAGGGCGATTTACTATCTCGGATGAATCCCTTAGACTTCAACTCTTCCTCATGTTGATACAACTTATCCTGTTCTGACGGCGACATTCTGTAAACTCTGTCTGCAATAGGCCTCGTTCCAGGGTTCAACTCAATGCTAAATTCTACCTCTCTGACTGGCGGTATCCCTGGGAGCTCATCAGGGAAGACGTCGAGAAAATCTTTGACTACTCTCGGAATCTGTCCTGGCTCTGACACTGCTGCTGAGATGACGCCTCCGGCCTGATTCTTCAAGGTTCGAGTAAAGATGAACTGTTCCACCCCAGGAACGCTGAATATGACCCTACCTCCCTTACAATCAATTGTCGCATGACTGTCTCTCAACCAGTCCATGCCAAGAACAACATCAAAATTCCCCATAGGGAATTCAATCAATAATACGGGCAATAAATGCCCACACACCTCTACCGGACATGAAAAGCGCACTCTGCTCACTTCTACGAGCCCATTGCCGGTGAGTATATCCATCCTCTCCGACAATGCCTCAAACACTAGTCCAATCCGTGTAGCATATTGGACAGAGATGAATGAATGAGTAGCACCTGAATCAAATAATGCTACAGCGGGAAATGAGGTGACGAGAATTTTACCTGCCACCACGTCACTAGACGCTAGAGCCTCTCCCAAAGATAATGTGAGAGCCTGGCCCCGCGGAGCCCCTTGTTGCGCCCTTCCTCGACTATGCTGTTGCTGTCTCTGAGGGCCTTCGACTTCCTGTGCTTGGCGAAACATCTGAGCCTGCGTTGGTAGACGCTGGGCTAGGGGCCTTACTGCTAATACTGGCCCTCCACTCGGGGTTACCACCGGAGCTGGCAACGCTGGAAACTGCTGAGCTGGCCCTCCTGGCCTCTGCATCACAGGACAAGTAGAGATACGGTGGTCTGAACTACCACACCTCAAGCATAAGCCATTCGCTGACCGATACACCTCCCTCGTGTGCCCTGCCTTTCCACAGAAGGTACAGCCCTGGGGTGCTCCCGTTCCTCGGCTGCTGATGCCGAACTGGCGCTGTAGTAGCTGACACGGCCGTCCTCCGCGGTGTTTCTGCATCATGAATACGTACACCAGGTGCTGGTGCCGATGTTCGCTGTATTGCTCCTCCTCCAACCTGGGAATGAGATCTCTTCTGACCTCCTGTTCTCGATGCCAACCTCTGCTGGGTAAGCTCGTGCCTCCGAGCGGCCGTCAAAACAGCGTCAAATGTCTGGTAGTCGTGTCCCTCCACAAGATGTAGTAGTTCCAAGTGAAGTCCCTGCTGGAACCTCATAGCCTTCTCTGGCTCCGTTGCCACCATTGCTGGTGCGAAACAGCACAATCTGCAGAACTCTGTTGCATACCCATCTACGGTCTTGCCTGCTTGCTTGAGACTAATAAACTTCTGCTGGAGCTCATATCGAGCTACTACGCCAAAATACTTGGCCTTGAATCTTTCACTGAAGGTGGTCCAACGAACATGGCGTCTTATACCAACTTCTTCTGATGTCCACCAGTCGCGGGCAAGATCCTGAAGTACTAATTTGACCTGATCAACCTTCTCATCATCTGGAACCTTGGCTACCACAAGAATGGCTTCAATGTCTTGAATCCATGCATCCGCAGTGATGGCATCCTCCGTGCCATCAAAATACCTCGAGTTCAAGCGACGGAACCTTCCTGATGCTCCCGAGTCAACCCCGGCACTCCTCTCAAGAGCTAACTGAATCCCTTGGTTCAGCAACACGTTCTGCTCCTGCTGTTGAGTCTGTTGCTGTTGGTGAGTGACAAGAATCCTCCGGATGATCTCCAGGAGTGCTACGATATCTGGTACTGCCGTCGCTGCTGGTGCTGCAGGAGTTTCAATAACCTGCAGCTGCACTGCCTCTGGTTCCATTTCTGCTCGCGTCCGCCCTGGGGAAGGTTCTCTCCCCTGCTGGTGCCGAGTCGAGCCATGCTCTCGCTGCTCTTCCTTTTGGGCCTCACCCCCTACTGAGAATGAAGCACCCCTATAGAGAAAGATATAAGATTATCAAGTCTGAACGAGGAAGATTTCGAGGATGCAAGTCAGGTTAGAGATCAAGGCAAGGACAGAGAATTTGAAACAGAATTTCAAGGGGAACAAGTTTTGATTGAGACTCCTAATAATTCGTAATACCCCACAATTCTGAAAAACAGACCTGCATGGGCCACCACTAAAACCTTGTCACTCCCCAGTACCGAAATACGGAGACGGACTAGGCCAGCTACTCCATATGAGGTACGTAACGTCATACGGCGATCGTGGCTGTCGAGAGACTAGGGGGTACATGCTACAATTAAGTCTCCTATGGTCCCACAGAGTTCTATGTCTCAATCAATCAAATCACATCAGCAAATAAATGAACATTAAAGACAAAGCAGTAAGGTGTCCCTGACGCTTCATCAAAATGATCATGAGAGACTAGCTTTATAATTTAGCTATCTCAGAGAGTCAGGAGTACAAAATTATACACAGCTGCAGTCTGTTTAATTACAATTATGTACTGACACAAAATATCAAGTAATCCGGCTAACAGGTGCCGGTGGCTAAATGCCGCACAAAATATAAGCAGGAGTGGTGGAGAAGAAACCCACTCGAGTCCCCGAACCGCCATGCTCCTAGTATGCACCATGGATGTCAGGGAGGAAGATCGTGTCCTATGGCTCTGCTACGAGATCTGGCCAAACAAAACCAGCGGGGTCAGCCCCGAATAGCAAGTACCGCCAAAGGGGCACAAGAGTTAAGATTAAAAATCCAGATAATAGAATGATTGATAATAGTAATACTGATGCAACTATTATAGGGTAGCGCAACATCCTCGAACCCATATGGCACCCTTACAACCAAACAAGGACAAAAGGTGCCGCATGGAGTCGGGACGTGTCGTACTCTATAACTTTCACATAAGCTAAAAGGTATAAACAATAAAATCTCCTGATCGTGACTTCAGTCGATAGCCTATCGCAGCACAATAACCGACCCAACAATCAAACAAGAACATGGGTTGGATCATGTACCATGATAGACCATGTTCCTCAGTCATTCACAGAAGTAGCACTTCACAACTAGAATAAGTCTTCCGTTTATAACTTCGGTCCACAGCCTGTCATAGTACGATAACCAACCCAACAATCAAACAAGAACATGGGTTGGATCACGTACCATGACAGTCCGCTTCCCTCAGTTATTTACGGAAGGTAATAAGATACACGCAAGTCATTTTCGCGGCCAATCAAGTCTACGAGTTTCTAGTGGGACGAGGTTATCCTCGCATCATGTTATTTAGAAAATCCTCAGATCGTATCTTTCCAGCAAGGCTAGCCAACCTAGGGGTTCGCGTAGACAGGTGTCATTGAGCACAGGTCCCTCGTAAGGCCACCTTGCCAAGACATATAATATGTAGCAGGAATTAATCGGATACAGTCATCCATGACACAGTATCCGTGGAGACCAGCCGGCGCGTCAAGACAATATCTCAAGGCGGCTGGTGTAACACGATGTCGGGATTCTGCCCTCCCCATGCATCTAGTATATTTAGTTGCCTAGTTTAACCCTAGGTGAAATCTTGGACTCACATGCTGTGGCCTGCATGATTATCCTCCTAAATGTCGTACTCAAGTACGAGTACCCCAAAAGAGGATCCATGTCAATCAGTATGTCAACATGTTCTACCCTCCTTGGTGTAACGTATCGTTGCAATATGCCACGTGGAATTACGAGTCATTTGTCGAGCATGAACGATAACTGGGACATTCAGGTACAAGTAACAGGTAGGAACACTTTGTTCACCGGGGTCACATTAGTGCTCATATCATGCTCAGGGCAAAAGGCGTAAGGATTTATAGCATACACAAACATTTACATATATATATATATACAATATAATATATACATATAAAAATATAAGGTATAGGGGAGTCCAGGTCAGGGCGCGCTCAAGTCAGGCTACGCTCAGGTTAGCCTACGCTCAGGTCAGCCTACACTCAGGTCGGCGTACGCTCAGGTCAACGTATGGAAGACATACGCTCCCAAAAGGCAGCGTATGGACTCCATACGACTCCTTGTCACCCAAGTGAGCGTATGCAAGACATACGCTCCCAAAAGGCAGCGTATGGACTCCATACGACTCCTTGTCACCCAAGTGAGCGTATGCAAGACATACGCTCCCAAAAGGCAGCGTATGGACTCCATACGACTCCTTGTCACCCAAGTGAGCGTATGCAAGACATACGCTCCCAAAAGGCAGCGTATGAGGACTCCATACGACTCCTTGTCACCTAAGTGAGCGTATGCAAGACATACGCTCCCAAAAGGCAGCGTATGAGGACTCCATACGACTCCTTGTCACCCAAGTGAGCGTATGCAAGACATACGCTCCCAAAAGACAGCATATGAGGACTGCGCGACGCTAAAGAGCGCGCGCAACTCAGTGGCGCAAGCTAAAAAGCTCTCGCACTGCTCACTGTCTTCTCCAAACAGCAAGAACTCCATGGGTTGAACCCAAAGCTTCAAAAGTCCATAACTTGGTCAAAATAAGTCCAAATCCAACTTTTCAAAGGTCAAAATTGGGTAGAATAAAATTCTCTACAACATGAAACCATCAAAACTTAAAAATAATGGACTTTGCTAGATCAAAACCAAGAAGATCCGAAAATGGTTAAAACCTAGATCTACCAAAATTAAAGCTTCAAAATGAAAAACTTCAAGTTCTAAACTAGTATAGAATGAGAAGAAGAACATATTTTGGCAAATAATTTTGTAAGAAAATATCAACAAAATTTATGGATCCATCTCTTGAGCAAGTTGGTACTTGCCTTGGTTGGTGGAGGAAAGTAAATGAGAGGAAATATATGAGAGGAGAGAGAATGAGTTGAGTTATTATATAAATCTTGAACCCATGGGTTCATGATGAACCAAGGTGAACCAAGAATAGGTTACCCAAATGAGCCAAAACTGTAGGCCCAAATGCAGAAAATAAATTACGAAATAATATTTTGTCGAATATTTTTGAGAAATACATGAAGAAATACAGCATATAAATATCGTATAAATATAAAGTAAATACAATTTATCGTTTTACGTATTAAAATATGTATTCCAGGATCGGGGAGTGACACACGTCCTTCCTCTGCCCCGGCGGGCCTGGGCTGGCCCCCCCTTCGCCTTCCCCCCAAGTGCCGGCTCCCCCTCCAGCTTCTTCGTCGGCACCGCCTCCTTCCGCCGTACGTAGCGCCCCCCTTGGAGACCTCCCCGGCGCTGGACGGCCGCCCGACCCCGCCCCCCCTGCGATGCCTCCTCCCTTTCCTCCCCGTTCAGCGGTGGGCTCAGACGCTCTCTCCGGCTCCGGTCGGAGGGCCCTCACCCTCCCGGATGGTAGCCGATGCACTTCGGCCGGCATGCCCAGCTCTCTCCTGGCCGTTCGAACTCTGCCACCTCCCCTGGTCGTTCGAGTGCAGCCCTCTTCTCATCTTCGTCTCCTCGCAGGATGTCGCCGGCGTCCGTCCGCTCGCCCCTGAGTGCTCAGCCCGGCCCCCCTCATCGAAGCCCGGAGGTCGAGACCCCCTCTCCGACCGTCCCACCCTCCTCCGGGCGGGCGCTCCCCGCCGGAGCACTCTCGGGCCGTGCGCCCCCTGCTCGAACCGTGCGCTTTGTCCTTGGGCAGAGAGCCCCGTCTCGGGCAGTGAGCCCCCTTGGGACGTGCGCCCAGCCTTGGGTTCCATCCCCCTCCCTCTAGTAACTTGGGCCGTGTGCCCCTTCGGGCTGTGCCCCACACCCACGCCATTTCGAAATCTCGAAATTCAGGTTTCCAATTTTCGAAATTTCAGCAATTTTGAAATTTCGAAATTCAGGTTTCAAAATT
This sequence comes from Iris pallida, assembly GCA_029216955.1. Classification (NCBI taxonomy): domain Eukaryota; kingdom Viridiplantae; phylum Streptophyta; class Magnoliopsida; order Asparagales; family Iridaceae; genus Iris; species Iris pallida. Next base: position 50,814 of record JANAVB010039217.1, on the reverse strand, counting down.
TTGAAATTTCAGATTTCGACAATTTCAAAATTTCGGTTCCCAAAAATTCAAAATTTCGCTCTTGTTCCTTTTTATTTCCTATCTTGTCCATCAGGGCCCGTTTTGTGTTTGTCGGCCCTGCACCCGCCTGTAACGCTCTTTATGAGCCACCCTTTATTTTCAATAAAATGTCGTTGGATAAAAAATAAAATAAATAAATAAATAAATAAATATATATATATGTATATATACTTAACCATATTTATAGACCATATATATATATATATATATATATATATATATATATATATATATATATATATATAGCCCCCCTCTGGCCGCTGGGCTCCTCCCGCCTGCTCCAGCGCTCCTGGACTCTTCCCTTGGCCGGGGACTCTCCGCCCCCCTCCCCCGACGAGTTTTTGCTCGACGTGTGGCGGCTCTTCCCCCTTCCCTTCTCTTCCTCGGAACCGCCGCCGGCCTCGACGTCGTCGGCATCGTCGCTACCGGCTCCCTCGGCCGTCTCCGGCCCCGTCCCTCCTCGGCCCTCCGCCCGCTCTCCTCGGCGCCCCGCGCGTTGGGCGGCCTCCCCCTTGCCCGGCCCTCCCGAGAGCTGCCGTCTCTCCGACAGCGTCCGCCCAGGTGGCCCCCCCTCCGCTAGCTCCCGCCGCTGTCTCTCCGGCATCGGCTTCCCCCTCCGGATTTCAGGCGGCTCTCGTCTCCGAGCCTCCCCCCTCTTCGGCGCTCGTCGGCTCAGCGGCTCCGGAGCCCCGCCCCGATCAGACGGGGTCTGCTCCTTCCCTCCCTTCGGATCCACCTCCTCCTCCCCCGGCGC
>JANAVB010039217.1:0-45000 GCA_029216955.1 Iris pallida | reverse complement strand
TAAGTAATAATTTTTGGTTAATATTAATAGTAGCAGGTAATTGTTACATTATATGAAGCTAGTAGGTATAATTGTACAAACTATTAGTTCAATGATTTTAGAATTATTTTTAGGATTTTAGAAATTTTTATAAATTTATTTAGATTTTATTAGTGTGAGTATATATATATATATATATATATATATATATATATATATATATATATATATATATATATATATATATATATATCAAATGAACTCTAGCCTAGTGGTTAAGAGACATGCATGCGGCCCGAGTGGTCAGGAGATATGAACTCTAGCCTAGTGGTTAAGAGACATGCATGCGGCCCGAGTGGTCAGGAGATTGATTCCCGGTAGGAGGGTTCGCCACAATTACATTGTTTCATATATATATATATATATATATATATATATATATATATATATATATATATATATATATATATATAAATGACAAAAAAAACTTTTAAACAACTCACGAGATAATGCTTATCTCGTGAGATGGATTTCTCATCAATTTTTGACCCTTCCTTTTATACTACAGCGACCAAATAATAGAGTATAGGAATTCAATTCTTCCAAAACTCAAACCCGATTAAATCCTTCATCACATCTTAGAGAGTTATCCTTTAACAAATCAAATTCAAATATTGATTTAAACAAGATTTAAAACCTACGAAGCTCAGTTCGAAAATTGGTATACATATAAGTACCATTGGGTTCGATTTTTGAAGAAACCCAATACTTTCTTCGAAAGCTAAGACCCAACGACCCAACAACCCTCTGCGACCACCGGCGCACCGCCTGTACTCGCTGTTGACCGCCGTGGCGACCACCAAAAGTGACCACCGCTGCAGCAACTACACTGTTCTGTGCAGACCGACCCCCCAGGTACCACTTTTCGCGATAGTTTTATTTCGCCATACTCTACATTTTTACGAGCCGTCGATTCTTATGGGTAGACAAATATACACCTAAAAACCATGTCAATTAGTTTGAATATAATCAAATTCATTTCGACAATAAATCGAATCAAAATCGATAAAAAATTGTTCAAAACAGAACAGTTTTAATAATCCAAACCACTATTTTGGAAGGAGGATTTTGGACATGTCAATTAGATATTTCGAGATATGGTTCAACATATCTATAGTTAACCTAAATAGCATCGCAATGTTGCTTTTAGTTTTGAAAATATCCATGTATAGTCCTGTAATCAATTTCAAAAATTAGGAAAAATTAGTTTTTAAAACAGTAAATATGAGCACCCTGAATTTAGGGTTATCTTAAATTTTTCTAATTGAATTATTTTCAATAAATATTTTATTATAATTATTTTTAATTATTAAATATACTTTTCCGTGCCTTTGATTTTTGGAACGTTAGAGATGTCCATCTCTAGGAACTTTATGTGTGAGATTTATAGTGGACAAGATTACCTTCATTTTTGTATATAATATCCCACTTAAACTTGTTCCCTTATACTCTTTTTATAACGTACAACTTTCGGATCAATTTAGGCCATTTGACCATTCTCACTTTTATTTATGATTATTGTATGCACATTGCCATGACTTTTAATTTAGGAGCATTAGACTAGTTGTTTCATCAAAACCAACTTCTCATGCATGACCTAGTCGAGACACCATACACCCATGATCTTCGTGTCCCACTCAGACACAACATCTTGTGTTTCATTTGCTTCACACAACTTTTCTGACACAAGTCCCAATCTTAATTCCTTCCACGGAATCACATTTATTTTCGACTTGAATTGGGGACACCTTTTGACCCAAACCTGTCAACCCAAAATATGGACATAGCCCACATTAAACCTACTATGAAGTACAGGTAGACAACTCTAGAGGGGGGTGAATAGAGTTTATAACAAAAATGATCAATTAAAAACTTAAACTCTCTTCACCAACTAAATAATCAGAGTAAAACAAATACGGAAATAAAGAGTAGAGAGCAAGCACAACACAGCAAGATTTTTAACCTGATTTCCCTCGTGGAGGACTAGTCTAGGCCTGAGAACTCTAGCTCAGGATTGAAATCCACTATTTGTAAAATAGGGTTACAACCACGTGCCTTTTCACAGAAGAGCACGCCAAACTTCTTTCAATGATCGCTTTGGCGAAACTTGGACTTTTCCAAGTGACTTACAACTTCTTGCACTTCAAACTTCTAGCTGGATCATACCGAGCAACTTGGACGGTTGGGAAGTTTGAATGCTAAGTGGATGGAAAGGTAAGGCTCTTTAATATATAGGCTATGTAAGAGAAGAAGAAGAGAAGATTGGATGGTTTCAAATGAGAGAAACCAAGGCCTATTTATAGGGTTCGGGGTAGGCATAATTCAGCCAGAATTCGGTATGTAGAATTCAAATTTTTGGCCATTGGACAACTATCAGTGATCAAGACTAAAATTAGCACCCTGTAATTTAGGGGCAGAGTTCGGCCCGAACTCTGTGTGGAGGCAGAGTTCGGCCCGAACTCTGTCTCCTATGGACAGAATGTTCTTAGTGGGCTTTTGGATGAATGGGTTGATTGGGATTTGGGCTAAGTAAACCTATAAAGCTACGTCTAGCCTAAAGCTGCTCAGTATGACCCAACGTACATCATCCTATACTCAAAAACAATAAAAAATACAGACTCCAGTATACACAGAATAATAAATCTTGAAGCAGCTTTTATCTTGAACCAATGAGCTGAGTAGATTGATTTTGAGCTCGATGTGTCAAATTGGACTATGACAAATATTGTTTTGTTAATTTTCAAGATTAGGTTGACTGTGATCCTGTTTGGGTCAATAATCTCCCCCATTTTGATAATTGACAAAACATGATATTTGTATGTCTCAATATTCATACCTGGACACATTATGGCTCCCCCGTACTTGAACAAACGTACTCCCTCGTAAACTGATATTTTCTGTGATAAGTACTCATCTAAATATACATATCCAAGTACATACAATTCATAGTGCTAATACAAGTAGCAATGGTTCACAATTCATAGTAGTTAAGACAAATATCAATGGTTCTCCCCCTTTTGACAACCAGCAAAAATAGAGACACAAATAGAGAAGTAATAAAACTACCATCCACATAATAAAAGAGAACATGCAAGTAGTAGTACTAACTAAGAGCAAACTAAGCCATAGAGTTTAAAAACATAAAATCATAAGCAAAAAAAAACATAGTGCTAAAATAAAAATAGTCCGAATCATCAGTGGCAGTACAATATCCATATCCATCAAGGAGCATGTGAAGGCCCTGCACCATCAGAACGGGTACGGCAGGGATCCACAAATGCAGAAGTCGGATCAAGATAGCGACGAACCCAAGAATCGTCAATGCGATAACCGTCGCGAGACGGATCACGCATCATCGGAATCGGCATCGTTGGATGGGAGGCCATGGAGTACTGAATGTCGTGGATGGAGTTGCTGAGCGCACTCATCTGCAGAGTGGTGCGGTAGTCCATCTGCGTCCAGCGATCATCCATCTCAGTCCAGCGCACGTCCTCCAAACGAAAGCGATCGCGAAGCATGGTCTGAATAGAGTCCAGTGTAGCTGTGGACTCGGGAGCAGGTGAACCGGGAGCAGGAAAGGGTATAGGAGAGTCAGGCTCCTCAACATCATCAGACTCAGAAGAGGCTACAGCAACAATAGTTCTCCTTGCCTTAGTCAGAAAGGCAGGAGGGGGCAAGGACTGACACTGATCTAATGGGACATGAAAGGCACAAAAAATCAAAGAAAGATACATGGTATAAACCAAAGATTTTGGTTTAGGCCTAGCACGAATCATCCAATCCATCATCGTGCGAGAAAAGTTAAAGGGGACGCAAAAGTGGAGAAAGAAAAGAGCAGTAATCTCAAAGTAAGTAACTTCATTTGTCGATCCAGCTTTTGGCAAGACCGAAGAAAATATAATACGATGAAGTTCATAAAAATGATTATTGAGATGTTTAGCCATAAGTTTTCGAGGAGAAGGATTTGGAGAACAAAGATCACCCTTGAAACTTTCCAACGTGGTCTCACCGGGGAAAACAAAGTCCCGGGCATCATCAAGATGTTCCCAAGTGTTGGGGTCGTGCAAACCAAGAAGGTCGGCTAACTCAAAATCATCAAAAGATATGTCTATATCGGCGACACGTGAATAGATGCGGTCGCGGTCGTAAGTCATGTTGTAATAAAATATTTGAATGGCATTCACATAGATCAGTTCACGAGTTGCAACAAGTTCATCAAGACATAAGTCACGAAAGTTAGGAAGAAAATCGGAAAACACCGTAAACTTAATAGGGTGTCCGGCAAAGACACTACGATGACGAAAGTCGGCGAACCATGCGTTAGACGCATCTAAGGACACAAAAATATGGTCATCGTATTGTTTGCGAAAACAAAAGTATGAACCTTTATTGATACAAACTTTGTAAATTTGAATTCTGGGAATAGTACAACTTTAGGAATCCAATCTAGATGACGATTGCTTTATCCCTTGGACGATGTGAACTTTGAAGACAAAGCCTCTGAAGTTGAAGACAACTCTGGAAACTGAAGGCAAAAGCCTCGAAAGAATGCAGCAACACTTGGGTAAGAACTCCTGGACTCTCTGATCTCTGATTTCTGATATTTGATACTTGATCCTTGATCCCCTTGAATGGAGACTTGAAACTCTATTTATAGAGTTCTGGAAATAACTAACTTTTAGTTATTCTGGACTGCGCATGATGGATTGTGCAGGCAGTTGTTTAATCATGGGCTAACTGTCTTGGACACATGGCATCATTTGATTGAAATGCGCATGATCATGCACAGGCAATTGCTACGAAATGAGCAATTGATGGCATGAATGCCACATGTATTTTATCATTTGTACTGATAGAACGCGCACATTGAATTGCGCAGGTCTTGGACTGCACAAACTTGAATTGTGTAGGAAATAGATTACGCCAACATAGATTGCGCCAACATGGATTGCGCTGCCAGCTGTCCTCGAGCGCCGTGCTGCACGATTAAACGAACGGCCGCCTCGATCTCCGCGATGTCAGTTGTCAGAAGATTTGATTTGTGTCAGGTAATGATGGTGATTTGCCACGTCAGCCTGTGCACTTGAAAGTGTGCGCAATCTATCCTGCACAATCTGAAGCTTGCACAATCGGATGTCTGTGCAGTTAATCTGAAAGTTGTATTTCTTGATTTTCTGACTTTGTTGATGTGTGCAACTTTGATTTTTTAGGACCTACAAGACCCCCTTCAAAGTTTTCGAAAGTTGAACTTATTCAAAATTTTGAAATACTTTGAATTTTGAATATGAAACCAATTTTGCGTATGAAGTGAACTGGCTGCGCAATCTGAGGGATTGTCCCCAATTTCAGGTGCAATCTGAGGCGGCCGTTTCATTTTCAGAAACTATAAATAGCCCTCTTCTTTATTTCATTTTTTTTACTTTGCCTCCTTCGTGCTTTTGAGAGAAAAATCCCCGAACCCTTTCTATCTTCTTTCTCCGATGACTTCCATGGCTCCCCGACGATCCTCTGCCGCCGCTAAGGGGAAGGCCCCCGCCGAATCATCAACTCGGGCTGCGCGCCGAGCTTCGCGCCATAAAACCGCTCACCCAGCAATAATAGGTAGAGAACCCAAATCAAAAACTTTTTTTAGAGTTTTGATTTCACTGTTCCTTTCAGAATCCATCTCTTTTTAGAGATAGGATCATATTGCGCCACCCTTTTTAGGGTTTTGGTTGCATAAATCAGTCCACCCTTCATTTTTATGAAGAATGACTCTCTGCACGATCGGTTGAATTGCGCTGATAAAAGTCAGCACAATTTGCTGATTTGCGCGAGTCTGTCAGCGTAAACTGATGTTTATTTGTTTGCGCAAACTGATTATGCGCAATCTGATGTTTGCGCAATTTGATTTTTGTGCAAACTGAATCTTTGATTTTGACTTTGTACTGAAGATTTTTGTTTTCTCTGTCTGATGCAGTTAATACCAGAGAAGACCCAGAATATGATAACTTCGTGGGGACCCTTTCAGAATCAGAGTATAAAGAGGACTTGTCACATGTACATTATCCTCAGTATGATTTGCCGACCTCTCGTCAGGCCATTTTGGTATCCCAAGACAATAAAATACTGCAATGTTTAATGAACGGACAACCTTTAGAAACGGCAGATGCTGTTATATATAAGAAACCATTATTCTTGTTTGGTGAAGCTTTCGAGAAAAGTTCTCAACCAAGACCGAGAATGGAAGAAAGAAATGTTCATCAGACGGATAGATCTTTCTCGATACCAAATATCCCACGCTGCCTCCCATTATCCCGGTATGCTCATGCGAGTTACCCGAGAAAGATGGAATGGAACCTTACTCCGTTCCAAGATGCCCGTCCGGGAAGAATCTTTGTGAAGAAAGGGCAGAACAAGAAAGATATGTTCTACAGTTCTTCTGAAAGGTATAGTGTTTTGCTGAGAGGACTGAAACCCGGTTGCATTCTGCCGGAGAATTCTTCATTGTTAATGCCCGTCAGGACCCCAATTTTCGTAAATGAATTTGCGAAAGTCGAAGGAAGATATCCGGAGCAAGACATCAGACTGACTGGATTAGTGAATCCAGATTTTAAAAGATGGAGCTGAATAGCCAATTAGATTCTGACCCAGTTTGAAGGCGAACTGCAGCAAATCAACTTATACCAAGCAGTGCATGCCACTGTCTATGGTTTTGCTTTGAACCCTCACCTGTTCTTGGCTTTAGCAGAGAGGTATAATTACAGAATAGGGACCTTCATGACTCCCGACGGAGAAATTGGTTTTGTACTCCATGAGATGAAGTACATCTCTTTTCTGCCAATGGGAGATTTTCCATATGAAGAATTCGTCCCCACCAATGATGAATTGGACAGACTCCGGAGAGAAAATGCAGAAATGGTAGCAGTATTCGAGGAACTGCTATGCCATTACAAGATCTGTTCCCTGTTCTATAAGAGTGCAACATCAAACACTTGCTATTCCTCGAAATGGCTACCTTATTTGTTCCTAAACCACATTCAAGAAGCAAAGACCAAGGAACATGACAGATGTTATCCTGATTTCTTCAAGCCATTGAGCAACACAGAAGTGATGAAGTTGATGGAAGAAAGTGGTGATTTTGATAAACAGATGAAGGATGACTATCAGTGTCCTCCTTTGAAAACATGAGATACTCTCGAAAGTTATCTGAGAGTAGGATATAGACTGATGTCGAAGGAAGCCCAGTTAGCAGGGTTTCTGACACATTGGCTTCGTCGATTTGTAGTTCCGGGATCCAGTGCAGTAGACCGCTTCCACCGCGATGTTCTATTTGCGGCCGTCAGATTAGTCTTCGGCTATAAGATGGATCTTCTGTCAGCCATGACTTGTAAGCTGAATGCTGGTCTTCGTCTCTATGTCGATCTGATGCTGAAATCCAAGGTGAAAAATAATTCCCTCGGTTTGAATTACCATATACATATCTGTTTGGGTGGTTGCTCCTCCACCATCCCACTTTGATGGACCCCGGCATGGGACCGGTAGATGGCAGCTTTTTACGAAGATACGCCAATGGTAAGTGGAAGTTCACTGCTCTCAGAGACTGCAGATATGCTCTAAACTTGAGTAAGGGATGGAACTTTTATTGTACCCAGCCTCCTGCTGGTTACGAACAAATACGAACAAATATGATTGATCTCACAGATGCATCCTCTGAGCCGTGTAGCTTTTGAATGGTTGAAGACAATCCGACCTTCTCACTTGGTATACCGATTCGAAGATGAATGTTATTTAGAGCCGTATCTTCCAGTCGATTTGCTCGACAGTTCGGCTATGACCAATTCCATGTGGGGAATGCTATTACATGTCTTCAGGGAAAAGGTTATTTGATAGATGGAGCCCGGGCCTGGGCTTACTATAATGCTCGAGATACGAAATCGACGTTCTCGATGCCTGTAAACAGCAACCATGGTCCCTCGGATGCTGTTTACATACTCAGTTTTTTTATACATCTTCAAATACCTTTGCCGAGAATTTCAACCTCACAGATAGCTTCGCATCTTCAACAAGATTGAAGAGAGGAAAAGTTGTCCTGTCGCTCATAGGAAATGAGGAGGTACATGAGCCAGAAGATGCACCTTTGGAAATCTCAAGGGATGTTATGTTCCCTCAAGAATTTAATGCGCCACTACGTATCTCTTTGAAGGTGGGCAAATCTCCAGCAAAAAGGAGGAGAAGAGAGGATCCTCCTGCTCCAGCAGCAAAGAAGAAATTGATCTTCGATCACTCTTCTGAAAAGGTCACCACACGATCTCAGTCTCGGCAGCTGGCCGGGTCAACTCAGCAAGAAGAGGCTATTACACCAACCTCTATCCAGAAACAAGTTGAGACTATAAATATAGAGAGCCCTGAGAGGCCACTAAAAAGGAAGAAGTTGGCCCAAAGAAGGAATCGAGCTCCGTCTTCAATGGTAATGGACGCTACAGCTGGATTAATCTTGCCATCTTCCACTCCTTTCTAGAACCTAGGAATAAGACTCCTAATCCCGAACATAGAGAGGAGGTTGAGCAAAGGACAGATCTTGCTCCGAGAACTGAGGCTGAAGAGCCTAGAGGAAGTACTGTAGAGGAAGTGGGGGAAGAGCAGAATATTGTACACTCTCTTTTACCTGCTACAGTGATTGTTGAACTTCCACCTACTCCTAGAACCCTTCGCGAAGAGGAAGATCGCGAAATGATTGCAGCTCTAAAGATTGCAGTTACAGCCCTCTGGATGACTATGGTGACCAAGCCGCGACTACCAGCAAGAATGCACCAGAAGAAGAAGAAGAAGATGAGGAGAGCTCTTCGTCTGAAAATATTGATGAATATATGCAAGATCCCAAAAGGGATGATGAAGAGCATATATCTCCTGATGCTGCCGATGATACTTCAGATCCTAAAAAGGATATTGAAGTGGAGGCGTCTTCAGAAAAAGTTGCTGATACCTTAAATCCTGAAGAGGATGTTGAGATAGAAATATCTCCAGAAAAAGTAGCAGATGAAGATGCTTCGAAAGAAACTCCCACCACCGGTCCTCAAGGTATGAAATTCAGCGATCTTCTCTTTTAAAATAGATTGATAGCTAATATCTTTATTTGTATTTTTTGCAGATCTTGATACTCTTCCAGCACCTCCGACGGACCTGGCTATAATGCCCGTAACAACGGTGGTTGTTAGTAGTAGTCATCATCTATCTTGTGGTTCTGAAGCGGGCAGTAGCCAAGCTGTTGCGGCTGAAGTGACTTCTGCTCATCTGGAGTCTATTCCTGCAGGGAATAAGCCTATTGCTAATCGAACCAAGGTAAGACTGTCTTCATTTAATCTTCTTGATTATTGGCAAACGACTGGCAAAATGACAATTTTACTTTTGTAGAGAAACAACCAGGAGGGGCGACTAGCTCCACTTTGGCTCCTTTATTCAAAGAGCCAGCCATCCAGACACAAAGAATCGAGCATCCTGCTGCCTCGTCTTCAACAGGAGTAGCTGCGACTCCTGGGACTCTGGCAATTAATCAGCAAGTTGTCCAATCATTCACCAGATGCTTCTTTGAATCGCTGGGACCTCTAGTTCATAAGATGATAGACAAAGAGGGAGCTGATTTCTTTATGGTTAGAAACCCAACTTCTCTTTTAGTAAGGGCTATAAGGGAGCAAGGAGACGAAGCTCAGGCCACTCTCCTTGACCACATATTGAATGAATTAGAAGTCTCCATAAAGAATTATAAGGAGCTCAAGAAGAAGGAAATGGAATCTCTAGTGCAGGCCGAGTTCGAACGAATGGCCCAGGCAGTTGATATAGAAAGGGTGAATCTTCAAAATCTTTTAGAGGCTTATTCCACAAAATTTGCTGAATACAACTCTAAGCTAGAATCAGTCACCTTGATGGCTGAAAGAAAAGGACAAAGAACTGCTGAACTAAGAGCAGAGATTGCTCGTCTCCAGAAAGAGTTAGAAGATGAAGATGCTGGTCATCAAGTTGTAATTGAGCAATACAATGCTTTGATTCAGGAGAAGAATGAGTATGAGGCGACTCATGGTGCTGAGATTACCCGTCGGACGGTAGCCATGCCCGTTTTTAATGAAGAAACCGGGATGGAAGAGGCCAGAAGGAGGGTGATATCCACTCATAAGAAGAGCTGCAGACTCTGAAGCAGCAGATTGACAATTTGATAGTACCTCCTTCTTAATGGAACTTTTTGTACCTTTGTGTCTTTTTATGGCTCATGTGCTTTTGTAATGCCTCATATTCTGATTAATAAAAGACATTTTACTGTGGCTCTATTATTTGTTGCATATCTTGTTTAGATATAAATAATAGAGATAGAAAATATATTCAGAGGTATGATATATTTCTTGATGATTTTGTAGAAAATAATTATATTCATTATATCTGCTCAGAGGTAATATGGACGTGGCAGAATATATTGAATATTATTATTTCAAATTGACAACTTAATCGAAAATGACAAGTTGCTGATATAGATGATGAACGATGATGAATCGTCAATGTATGTGAGATGAACGGGAAAACCGTCAAATGATGTAATGAACGGACAAACCGTCAAAAATGGATGATAACGAATGGATAAACCGTCAAGTGATGATGAATGAACGGGTGAACCGTCAGATGATAATGAACGGGTGAACCATCAAGTGGTAATGAACGGATGAACCGTCAAGTGGTAATAAATGAACGGATGAACCGTCGGGGAGTAATGAACGGACGAACCGTCAAGTGATAATGAACGGGCGAACCGTCGAATGAATGCGATAAATGAACGGATGAACCATCGAATGAATGTAATAAATGAACGGATGAACCGTCGGGTATTAATGAACAGGCGAACTGTCGGATGAATGTGTCGCTTCGTTGTTTGAGGAGTCTTTGCCTATAAATATAACAAAAATCTGACAGGAATGAGCACTTCTATTCTTCAACATAAAAATGTCGTCTGGAGAAGCATCCAAGAAGGCTGAAATCGCCCCGAAGGCTCAGAAGGGCACTGAAGAACGCCCTGCCGATCCAGTTCAGCCGAAGAAGGCAAAACAAGGTGAAGGTTCATCTGCACCCAAGCCACCACGAGACATTCTGGACTTTCTGCTTGATCCAGAAAGGACTGAAGAAGAGGAAGCCATGAGGATGGCTGCTTGCAAATTCCTCGTGGGTTCCAGCAAGGAAGTTCTCAGCTCTTTTGCTGATCGTGTTTTCGAGAAGGACGGCAGCGGTCCGCGTCCAAATGTAGAGAAGGATGATAGTGACCTTCCTTAATGTCATGTACTATCATTCATGATGAAATAAAATTTAAATTTTATTTATGATCTTGAACTTGTCTCATGATTTACAAACATTTATATTCATACATAATACTTCTTAAGGAACTTGCCATTGATAGACATCATAGCAACGCGACCATTAAGTTCTGAAAGTTGATAAGCTCCATTTGAGAAGACTTTGCTTACAACATAGGGACCTTCCCACTTTGCATCGAATTTGCCTTTGCTCATATGAGTCATAGTCATAGGACGTCTGACCGTTAGAACAAGTTCTCCTTGTTGGAAAGTTCTGACTTTAACTTTGCGGTTGGAAGTCTTCGAGATGCGAGCTTGGTATAACTCAATATGCTGTTGAGCCATTAATCGCTTCTCATCAAGTGCTTCTAACTCTTGAAGTCGAAGAAGATCATTATTTTTGTAGTGAGCTCGTTAGCAATGGCAATCCTTAAAGAAAGAATTTGCAATTCCAGAGGAAGAACAGCTTCACAACCATATACCAGAGAAAAGGGTGTAAAGCCCGTAGGATTACGGACCGTAGTCCGGTAGGCCCAAAGACATTCCCCAAGCTTTTCGCTCCAGTTCCGTTTGTTAGTGGATACAAACTTCTTGAGGAGCTTGATAATGGTTTTGTTGAAAGCTTCAGCTAACCCATTAGCAGCAGGATTGTAGGCTGTTGAAGCGACGTTGTCAATCCGGTGATCATCGCAGAATCTGGTGAACTTCTGGCTGATGAATTGAGGTCCATTGTCATGGATGATTCTTCGAGGTACACCAAATCTGTATATGACGTGGTGTTTAACAAAGTTGATGATGCTACTAGTCTTGACTTCAGCCAGTGGTATAGCTTCAGCCCACTTGGAGAAGTAGTTCGTTATTGCCAGTATGAACCGATGCCCTCTAGAAGAAGGAGGATTGATGGGACCTATGACATCCATGCCCCAAGCTTCGAAAGGCCAGGAAGCAGCAGTCGGGTGTAGGAATTTCGATGGTTGGTGAATGAAGTCTGCATGGATTTGACAAGCATGACATTTTCTTGCATATTCAATGGCATCTGATACCATAGAGGGCCAGTAGTAACCCATGCGTCTAATGCGATCCTGTAATTTAGGACCAGGTTGGTGTGCTGCACAGACACCATCGTGAGCTTCACGCAAAACTTGTTCAGCTTCATCACCAGCGAGACAGCGTAGGAGAAGACCGTCATAAGTTCGTCGATAAAGTGTCTTGGTGGTTTGATTGTAGTAGAATCGTAGAGATCGTCGTCGAATACTTGTAGCCTCCTTAGGATCTTCATGGAGTATGTCATGAACCACGAAGTCGATGAAAGGAGTTCTCCAGTCTTCGTCGATAACATTGACTTCAGCAAGATTGCTGAATTCAATATTACGATTGTTTTCAACACAGAACAATTCTCGGTTGGAGACAACCACTACTTGCTGTCTTTTGATAGGGATGGCTAAGACAGCTGCAAGGTTGGCCAGGGCATCCGCTTCAGTATTGCAAGCTCATCGAACAAAGTCGATGAAGAAAGCCTTGAATGATGTAGCTATGTTGATTGCTGCTTCATGATAAGGTACCAGATCTTGATGACAAACTTCATAGGTTCCTCTAACCTGATTAATAACCAGCTTAGAATCACCGTAGACTTCGAGATATTCGACATCCAATTGTTTGGCTAACTGAAGGCCGATGAGTAGGGCATTGTACTCTGCCATATTGTTGGTACAGGGTTCATCTAGAGAGTAAGCTCTTTGGATGGTCAATCCATCTGGAGAAACGAGAACCACTCCAACTCCTGCTATAATAGCACCATTTGGTCCAATTCTGGATGCACCATCGAAAAATAGACGCCAAGTAGGACATTCTTCAGAGATTATGTTGACTTCTAATGTCTCGTCTAGAATTTCATCATATAGCTTGGATGTTTCTGGTACAGGATGAGCTGCTAAGAAATCTGCCAATGCTTGACCTTTGACAGACTTTTGAGGAACATACCCCATGTCATATTGGGCTAGAAGAATGGCCCATGTAGCCAGCCGAGAATTGAGTGTACTGGGCTTTTTCATGAGTACCCGAAGAGGATTAACCCGGGATATGACATGAATAGTTTGTCCAATGATATAATGCCTTGTCTTCTGTACAGCGAACATAAGAGCTAGGCATTCTTTTTCGACCGGACTATAATGGTATTCAGCACCAATCATAGTACGACTGAGATAATAGATGGCCTGTTCATGACCTTCTTTGTTCTTTTGGTCGAGTAACGCACCCAATAAATGATCCATAGCACGGACGTACATTAAGAATGGAATACCTGAGATTGGTGGCACCAAGACTGGTGGGTTCATAAGATATCTTTTGATATCGTCGAATGCTAGTTGATATTCTTCAGTCCAAATGAAAGATACACCCTTCTTCATTAGTTGAGTAAATGGTCTACAGCGTTCAGACAAGTTCGAAATGAACCTCCTGATGTACGCAAGTCGACCTTGGAATCCTCGTAGCTCTTTTAGGTTGCGTGGAGGACGCATCTCTTGAATGGCTTTGATCTTCTCGGGATCCACGTGTATACCCTTAGAGGTAATGACGAAGCCGAAAAACTTGCCACTAGAGACACCCAAGAATGACTTGGTGGGATTCATCTTGAGTTGATGTTGGCGCATGAGATTGAAGATTGTTCTCAAATCTTGGATGTGATTTTCTTTTAGACGACTTTTGACGGCGATATCGTCAACATAACATTCGACAGTCTTACGGAGATGATCTCTGAAGATGGTACTCATAGCCCGTTGGTAAGTTGCACCAGCATTCTTAAGACCAAATGGCATCACAGTGTAGCAATAGACACCACGGAGAGTACGGAAAGAAGTATGTTTTTCATCTTCGGGATTCATCTTGATCTGATTATATCCAGAGAATCCATCCATGAAAGATATTCGCTCGAATCCACAAGTATTGTCGATCATGACATCCGTAATAGGGAGAGAAAATTTATCTTTTGGACATGCTTCATTAAGATCCCGGAAGTCGATGCAGACTCGAACTTTGTCGGTTTTCTTTAGAACTGGAACAACGTTGGCCACCCAGTCAGGATGTTGTTATTCTCGAATAAAGCCATAAGCAATGAGCTTCTTGACTTCATCATCGATCGCGTCCATCATTTCTGGTTTAAAATGCCGTTGTTGCTGTTTGAATGGCTTAGCATTAGGCAAAATGTTCAATTTGTGTGTAGCAATCTTGGGATCTAAACCTGGCATGTCTTCATAACTCCAAGCAAAGGCATCGATATATTCTTTAATAAGAAGAATCAACTCTTGTTTGTCTGCTTCTAGAAGATTCTTGCTGATGAAGATTGGACGAGGTGACTCGCTTTCTCCTACATCAACTTGAACTAGTTGATCTTCAGTAGGAGGTTCTCTTTGTTCAAATCGGAGTACCCACTGATTATCCATCTGTTGAGCCCAAGGATCTGTTTCAGAACTTTCTTCAATGTCCTCATCATATCCTTCTGGAAGTTCGACAGAGACCATATTGGAAGATACGATTACACGATGGACTTCGCCGATGCTAGTGTCAGAATCCTATGATCTGGAATCGAAAGAATTAGAACGTTCTTCACTATCAGAATCAGAAACTGCTGGAGACAACATTGGAGGGAAAGCGTATTCGAGACCTCTTTTGGTCCTGCTATAATACATTTCTGACTTTCCTTGTGGAACATCGGTACGGAGAGGAGTTTTTCTTCCCTTACCGTAGTTGAGGCCGCTTTTGAAGTCGTAACCCATTTTTCGGACGATGTCTTTTGATTGTTGACTGTAACGACGGAATTGAAGATGTCCCGTGTCGTTAACTTTGCTATCATCCGTATAGCTAAATTTTTGTTCCGGTCTTTTACTAAAAAGTATTGGACGTTCACCTTTCTTGCGAGCAGGAACAATACGATATGAGTCTTTGGGATGTTCACATAAACTTCTTTTTGAAGAGATTGCACAACTTCCATTGTAAATGATTGAAAGCTATCTAATATATCCAAATAGCATTTAGTATGATAAATAACATCAGTATACTGGAAAGTAGATGCTTTTTCATTGATATGTACATCTGTATTTACAGCAGGACCTTTAGCCTTAGCAGGCTTGGTCAGATTGATTACAAGAGGGGGAGAAGAAGAACGTGGAGGAGGCTTGTTACGACGAAGGTCAATAACAAATGGCTCAGAGGAGGTGAGTTCCCTTTTTTCCTTGTTGTGAGTGAGATCAACAACAAGTGGCTCAGAAGAAGTGAGCTGCTTTTTGTCCTTGTTACGACGTAAGTCAATAACAAGTGGCTCAGAAGAGGTGAGCTCCCTTTGATTTTGATCATCATTAACTGGTTTCTTTTGGACTGGCAAATGAATAGCCAGTGGTTTAGAATACTGAGGATGAGAAACACGCCCTTTAACAGGTATAATAAGAGTGTCTCTGGGCACTGCTTCTTGTTCTTCTTCGGTGTCTAAGGCTAGCACAACCTTCATGAATTCATCCTTGTACATACGAGCGTCATTGCAGTATGCTTCAACGCCTTTGAAGGAATAAAGATCAGCAACCTCTTTTTGGACCTCTCCTTTGTCATCAACATACTTGAAACATTGATGAAGAGTTGATGGGACAATATTGTGCTCGTATAGGAATGGCCTCCCCAATAGAGCATTGTAAGAACAACCATGGTTGTCAATGATATAGAAAGTAACCTTTGTGCGAAGATTGCCTATTTAGAGTTTTAAGCGAATCTTGCCTAAAGGTTCACTTCTTCCTTGATTGAATCCAAGGATGGTGGTGATTGTACTGGAGAGGCTGTGTACAGGGATTTTCAAAGCATCGAGCATTGCCTTTGGCATGATGCTAAGAGCAGATCCTGGATCTATCAGGATACGATCAACTTTTATCGAGTCGACATATCCTGTATAGTAGAGAGGACGATCGTGTCTATTATCTTCCAGCAACATATCATCTTGTGTGAAAGTAATGTTCGGAATCAACTCCAGAATACTATGACAATGGTGACAAGAGACAGGCTCTGCTTCTGGCTTCTTAAGAAAGGCTAGACAAGTCTCAGCTTGCATGAGAGCTTCACTTAGAGTTTCTCGTGTCTCTCTGGAAAGACGCAAGAGCTCAAAGATAGACAGTCTTGCTGGTGTATTAGCTAATTGAGCCAATATATCAAAGTTGTAAGGCTTCTCAAGCCCAGTAGGAAATGATTTCTTTAAAGGTTTATCAAACCGGACCTGTTGCTTGCCTTTATCAGCAGCCACTGGCTTAGGAGGAATAGGTACGACAACCGGTGAGGATGTAGAAGGGATCTCTTCAATAGAAATAGGTTGTGCTGGAGCAGGCTCAGAAGAAGAGGCAGGATTCTCTTGAGCTTCATGGTAATCTTTCAAGTAGGCTTTTCCTGATCTGGTGCCCAATAATATTTCTTCATCAACTATGGGGTCAAAAGACACCATGTTGCAAATCTTTGTCTTGCATTTGGATTGATCTTTCTTCTTAGAAGAAGAGGAAATCTCAAACTCTGAAGCAAGATCGGGATGGATCCACATAACCTCGCCATTGTTAAGGGACAAAGGAACAAGACCTTCATTTGGTGGAGAAGGGAGATTTTCAATCTCAAGAGTAGCTTTCGAAATGGGAATGACACCATGCTGTATCATCTGCGGGGGAAAATTATCGAACTGGATCGAGACCATGTTGGCGGTAACAGTCTTCTCATCTTGCTGTAGAGTAACGATGCCAGCATTGACAAGCTCTTGAATCTTACCTTTGAGCACATAACACGCTCGAGTAGGATGTCCAATGAATCGGTGGTAGACACAATACTTAGGATGATCGGTCTTACCGACTTCATCAGGCTTCTTTGGGTCTGGGAGCTGGATCTTGTTACGTTTGAGTAAGCAATCGAAGATGCTTGCAGTGTCATTCTCATCAAAAGAATATTCTACCTTAAGACGTGGTTCCCTCGGTGGAGGTGCAGAAGGAGTAGGAGTGGAAGTCGGCGAAGCCACATTGACGGCCAAAGATTCTTTATTCTTGTTCAAATTGATGTTCAAAGTCTCTTTTGCTTTGCGGTTGTTTTGGCGGTTGCCACCACCTGACATCTGATGTTCATCTCGATCGGGGTTAGACATTTGTACCCCCAGTTGTTTGAATTTCTCAGCACTCACTTCAGCTGCTTTGGCATTGACAATAAAAGATGGCCAGTCTTGGAATTGAGTTGACCCTGTCCACATGCTGATGATAGGCAAGAGGTTTGCCTTGCAAGTATCTATGGTAACAGCAGCAGGAGTCCCTGGAGGCATCTTTAAGGCTTCTCGGCGGAACCGTTCGATAAAGCTCTCAGCAGTTTTATTATGCTTCTGTTTGATTTGGTTGAGAGCTGACATAGTCATGTCGTTAAATCCTTCATAGAATTGTTCCAGAAAGATTTGTTTGAGACCTAAAAAGGAAGTGATACAACCATCGGGCAAACTTCTATACCAGTCGTATGCTACGTCGGCTAAACAACCGACAAACACTCTGGTAAGAAGAGCGTCATTTGGTTGGAATTGAACAGTCATTACCTCGAAGTGATTGATGAACTGGCTTGGTGAGGTACTGCCGTCGAAGAGAGAGATTGTTGGGATTTTATATTTGGGAGGAAATGGGACTTTCTTCCATTCAACTGGATAGGGCTGCTTGATTCCCAACCTTTGCAAGTTGTCCTTCTCTTTGAAGGCTTCGAACTGAGTCCGTAAGAGTTTGACAGCCTCATTGGCGTCTTCTGATGATGAAGGAGCCGATTGGGTCAGAGTGGTAGGAGGAGGAACATCGTTATAAGCACTACCCCCAGCCCCTGACTGACTGGGTGTAGTTTGAACTTGTACTTGTACAGGAGGTATTTGAGGAGATACTACCCCCAACCCTGCATTGACAGGTACCGATGATGCTATGATCTCGGGACTTGCAGCCGGTACAGTTGGTGGTGTGGCATGTTGTGCCACAATGATAGAATGCATACTGGCGACCATTTCAGCCATGGTCTTTAGCTTGTCTTCTAGAGCAGCAATTCGCTGTTCTTGATTTGCAGAAGTTGAAGCATCTGGATCTTCATTGACAAGATAAGCTGTCACTTCTCTTGGTACAGTGGATGACACTGTCTGTTCAGAACTTTCGCTGTATGCATCATAGTCGGAGAAAGAATCCTCTCCTGACTGAGAAATAGGGAAATGACCAGAAGGATCTTGAGGAAAATTCCTTTGACCGATTGTATCTCGGCTTCGGGAACGGGTATGTTGGAATACTCCCTCGGAAGATTCTTGAAGTAGATCCAAATATCGCTGGCTTGGCTTGCGAGGTTTGCCGTGTTTAGAGCACTTTCTACCCCCAGTGTTTCGAGAAGTCATGTTGACAGAAGCGTACAGGACTTCGTCTTCATCCTCTGATATCGGTTCGGTTTTAGCAAAAGTTAAACGATCGACGACAGATCGTTTTGTTGTTTGACAACAACATTGGATGATGACTTTATGATTACAATGATGATCAGATGATTGAACCGAAGGTGTTGAGGCATTATCTCATTTTTGCCTGAGATGTTCTCGAAGATCGGAAACCATACCGGGACGGGAAAAGGTTCGAGGAATGTGTTCTTTAACAACATTCGGAACATGGTTTCGATTCTTCAAATGTTTTGTCCCCTGTGTATACAAGGAAATGCTCACCTCATTGGCATAAGTGTTTGGATCTTTGGCCTTGGAAGTTTGTCTTTGAGTTTTGACCTTCGGCATTGGCTGTTTACGTTTTACTGAAGTTAGCCTGTTAAGATATATTCTAAGGTCTGCAAATTCACCCCCGGGGGTTTCTGTTTGAGACACCAGCAGTTTTTCCTGTTTGGAACGGGATATCTTAAAAGTTGGAAGGTCTTGGAATTCTGCTACCGGGTTAGGCAGAATACCTCTTTGATCAGTATAAGTTCCCTTGTCATTTGAAGGAATTCTCGTACTGACTGGTGCCGAAGCACGTTCAGATTGATCTTCTTCGGTAAAAACTGAAGAAGATTGAGAAAAGACCAAAGGGCCTTTTCCTTTATTTTGTGAAGAAGGGTTAGCTAAAGAGCTTTTCCCTCTGTTGTCTTCCAAGTCATGAGACAAGGAAGTTTGAGAAAAGTCCAACGGGCCTTTCTCTTTGCTTTGAGGAGGAAGAAGAATAGCCAAAGGACTACCCCCAGTGGATTGCGCAAGAGTAACAGAGTACTTAGGGAGAGGAGCAGAGGTTTTCCCTTTATTGTGAGAAGAGGAGAGTTTAGCCAAAGGGCTGTTACTCTTGGATTGCGCAGGAATAGTTTGCACACGGATGGATGGTGCACTGACCACTTGCGTATGAGAAACTCTGGCAGAGGGTGTACTGGTTCTCGCCACAGAAGCTGTGGTTTGTGCATCAGGAGTTCTTGCCTCAGAGTGCTTAGGATGCACTTTAGTTGCTGGAGTATTGGATTGCGCAGGAAAACTTGCTGCCAACTGCGCCAGGGACATAGGAGTCTTGTATTTTGACAAGGCAGCATATGAAGTGGCCTGTGCGACAGTTGCAACAGATTGTGCAGTAGTGGTTAGGACAGACTATGCAATAATTCGCACAGCAGATTGCGCACTAGTCTGGCTAGCAGACTGCACAACAGTGTGCGCAGCAGTCTTTGTGGCAACACTGCCAGATTGTGCAGCAGTCTTGGAGACCCATACTGGTCGCACTTTGCTCTTGGCCGAAGTGGTTGCAGTACGGGGAGTGGTCATGGAGTTGAGCATCGCCTCGTAGGCTGTCTGGTTGACTTTAACAACCAGCGTCTTCTGCGTCTTTCCGATAGACGCTACGTCACATTGAGTTGCTACTTCCTCGTCGGAGGAGAAAGTCGTCCCCAGCTGAGTCGCCATTTTGTTTGCAAAAACAAAAGTATGAACCTTTATTGATACAAACTTTGTAAATTTAAATTCTGGGAATGGTACAACTTTAGGAATCCAATCTAGATGACGATTGCTTTATCCCTTGGACGATGTGAACTTTGAAGACAAAGCCTCTGAAGTTGAAGACAACTCTGGAAACTGAAGGCAAAAGCCTCGGATGTTGAAGGCAAAAGCCTCGGAAGAATGCAGCAGCACTTGGGCAAGAACTCCTGGACTCTCTGATCTCTGATTTCTGATATTTGATACTTGATCCTTGATCCCCTTGAATGGAGACTTGAAACTCTATTTATAGAGTTCTGGAAATAAACTTTCAGTTATTCTGGACTGCGCATGATGGATTGCGCAGCAATTGGTTTGTGCAGCAATGGACTGCGCAGGCAGTTGCTGGATCATGGGCTAACTGTCTTGGACATATGGCATCATTTTATTGAAATGCGCATGATCATGCACAGGCAGTTGCCACGAAATGAGCAATTGATGGCATGAATGCCACGTGTATTTTATCATTTGTACTGATAGAACGCGTACATTGAATTGCGTAGGTCTTGGACTGCGCAAACTTGAATTGCGCAGGAAATGGATTGCGCCAACATAGATTGCACCAACATGGATTGCGCTGTCAGCTGTCCTCGAGCGCCGTGCTGCACGATTAAACGAACGGCCGCCTCGATCTCCGTGCTGTTAGTTGTCAGAAGATTTGATTTGTATCAGGTAATGATGGTGATTTGCCACGTCAGCCTGCCCACTTGAAAGTGTGCGCAATCTATCCTGCGCAATCTGAAGCTTGTACAATCGGATGTCTGTGCAGTTCATCTGAAAGTTGTATTTCTTGATTTTCTGACTTTGTTGATGTGTGCAACTTTGATTTTTTAGGACCTACACGTATGTGTCGGCATTGATGGGTGGAGGTGGATTAAAAAGAGGGTGGATCATGTTAGGAGGAGGATGAGGAATAGGTTGTGGTGGAGGATTAGGTTGTGGGCTTGGGTTAGGATTAGTAGAGGATTCACCAATACTTCTCCTTTGTCTCTTACCCCTGCCAAGCAACCTAGGTGCCATAAAAAAATTGATTTTGAAGAGAAAGAAAGAGATATACTTTAACAAAAGAGACCTAAGATGGAGGAGAAGAACTCTAAGAGTGACTTCCTTGAGTTTGGAGAGAGATTTCCCAAGGAATAGAGACTTCTAGGGTTAGGGTTTTGAAAGAAATATGTGTGGAGATGTATGAAGAAGACAATGGAGGGAAGAGAGAGAGGCAATCCCGAATATATGTCCCTTTGGTCGGCTGGTCGGGTGAAACAGGAGCCATTGGATGAAGATTAGATCAACGGCTGAGAGTGTCCCGAGGTTCTGGAACAAAGAGGCCGAACTCGGCCCGAACTCTGTGTGGGGGCAGAGTTCGGCCCGAGTTCTGGTCCCTTGGGCCAGAACTTCAAACATGAAATTAAAAACTAGATAGGAAGACTATTATTAATAAATGGTCAAAGATATAAAAGCAAGATTAGAAGTTAGAATTTTCAAATGAGGCAGGCTATAAATAGAAATTAACCATATAATAACTAAGGAGTTATGACATAAATCAATATGGTGAACCTGCTATGGGGTAGCTGCAGGAGCCGGATCCCAGCTAGCGGTAGTCCGAAGACTAGTGCACCGTGTCGCTTAGGCTTTTACGCCTTGTTGTCAGAAGGACCCTTTCGGCTTGTGCCCATAGCAAAGTCAGCATAGAAAATCGTGACATAGTCGATAATTATGCAGGCCAATTTAATGTATAACCATTTCATCTAAAATTCCTAATTTACGATAAAAAAAATTGAATCGCTCCTCGGATAATAGTTTTGTAAAGAAATCGGCCAACTGATGATCAGTGTCAATAAATTCTAAATTAATAGTACCATTCTGTTGGTGATCACGCAAAAAGTGGTGACGAATTTTAATGTGTTTCGTGCGTGAGTGACATATGGAGTTCTTAGTAAGATTTATAGCACTAGTGTTATCACAAAATATAGGAATGTGCATAAAAGATAAGTTATAGTCTTCAAGGGTTTACTTCATCCACAGAATTTATGCATAGCAACGACCAGCTGTGATATATTCAGCTTCTGTTGTGGATAGTACGACAGAATTTTACTTCTTGCTATACCAAGAGACTAGAGCCTTTTCTAATAAATGACACGTGCTGCTAGTACTTTTACGGTCGACCTTGCATCCGGCAAAATCAGCATCAGAGTAACCATTGAGGTCAAATGATGTTGATTTGGGATACCATAGGCCCACTGTAACCGGACCCTTAAGGTATCGAAAGATACGCTTAACGGCGGACATGTGTGATTCCTTAGGATTTGCTTGATATCTAGCACACAGGCAAACGCTAAACATGATATCAGGGCGACTAGCAGTTAAATAAAGTAGACTGCCTATCATACCTCGATACTTATGTTAAACAACAGGTTTGCCGCTTTCATCTGGTTCTAGTTTGGTTGTAGTAGCCATTGGAGTGCCGATTGGTTTGACGTTGTCAAGGTCAAATTTCTTCAGCATGTCTTTTGTATACTTTGACTGACAGATGAAAGTTCTATTTGATATTTGTTTGAGTTGCAGTCCAAGAAAGTAATTGAGCCCCCCCATCATGCTCATCTCAAACTCGGTCTGCATACACTTAGCGAAATCTTGACAAAGAGCTTCATCAGTAGAACCGAATATAATATCATCAACGTAAATTTGCACTAAAAGAATAGTGTCTTTGAAAGATTTTATAAAGTGTGTAGTGTCAATTTTCTCTTTTGAAAAACCTTTATCAAGGAAGAAATTGCTTAGACGTTCATACCAAGCTCTAGCGGCTTGTTTGAGGCCATATAGCGCTTTCTTGAGTTTGAAAACGTGGTCGAGAAATTTGTGATTTTCAAAACTAGGGGGTTGTTTTACAAAAACTTTCTCCTTAATAAATCCATTCAAGAAAGCACTTTTAACATCCATTTGAAACAGTTTAAAATTTTAAAAGTTAACAAATGCACAAAGCATCCGAATGGATTCAAGTCTTGCAATAGGAGCATACGTCTCATCGTAGTCGATACCTTCCTCTTGTTTGTATCCTTTAGCTACTAGACGAGCTTTGTTGCGTGTAACTGAACCATCTTTATTTACTTTATTGCGAAAAACCTATTTCGTACAAATAATCGAATGATTAGCTGGCCTAGGAACAAGTTCCCAAACCTGGCTCCTCTCGAATTGGTTGAGTTCTTCTTGCATGGCAGAAATCCAAAACTCATCATTAAAAGCTTCTAAAATATTTTTAGGCTCAATTTGTGAAATGAAGGCAGTGCTAGCAATGGAGTCTCTCAATGATGATCGAGTACTTACTCCGCGTGAAACCTCACCTATGACCAAGTTTTCTGGATGTGAAGGCTTGAAAGAGAATTTCTTTGGCAAGCCCTCCAGAGAATTGGTTTCAGTGGTGGTATTCATCGACGTAGAAGTCGATGGCTCAATATCATCGTCAGGAGAGGCTGCTGTACTATTATCTTCATCAAAAGTCACATTTGTAGACTCTTCCACAATTAATGAGCGTTTGTTGAACACTATATATCCCTTGCTCTTGGCAGCATAGCCAAGGAAAATACCATCGTCAGCTTTGGCATCAAATTTGCCTAAGTTGTCTTTGGTGTTAAGGATAAAACATCGACAACCGAAAACTCTAAAATATAAAACGTTTGGAGTTCTTCCAAACCAAAGCTCATAGGGTGTTTTCTTCGTAATAGGACGAATGAGCACCCTATTTAAAATATGGCACGCTGTATTGACAGCTTCAGCCCAAAAATATTTCGGAAGTGAAAATTTATTCAACATGACTCTAGCCATATCGCCAAGAGTCCTATTCTTTTGTTCTACAACACTATTTTGTTGAGGAGTTCTTGGACAAGAAAACTCATGATTAAAACCATTTGAATCACAAAACTTTTCAAAATCAGTATTTTCGAATTCACCTCCATGATCACTTCGGATTCGAGTAATCATGTAGCGTTTTTCGTTTTGAACCTTTTTAGCAAAAAATTTGAAAACAGAAATGGCATCACTTTTGTTTGTAAGAAAGAAAACCCAAGTAAATCTAGACAAGTCATCTACTATAACAAAAGCGTAGAGTTTTCCACCAAGACTGGCTACTCTACTAGGACCAAATAAGTCCATATGAAGTAATTGCAAGGGTCTAGTAGTACTTACAGTGTTTATGGAATGAAATGAGGACTTGGTTGCCTTATTCAACTCACATTCGGCACATACCGTGTCCTTTTGAATGTGATGTCGGGCAAGCCTCTAACTAGCTTCTTAGTCGATAGCCTGGATATAGTATCCATATTGGCATGACCAAGACGCTGGTGTCACAGTAATCTCTCATCCTTGTGAGCATAGAGGCATCTTCCTGCACTGTTAGTATCTCTAGATAGATAGAAAATGTAAATGTTATCCTCTCTTATCCTTTCAAAAGCGATGTCTTCCGTTGACCTATCATAAATATAGCATTTATTTTGTCCAAAGTTAATATTATATCCATGATCAGCAAGGTGACTTATGCTGAACAGGTTATGCTTTAACTCGGTCACTAGGCAGACATCCTTTATTACAGGAGAAGGAGGATGACCAATAGTACCATTACATATGATATACCCTTTTAGGTTGTTGCCAAAGGATACATACCATTCTCCTTTCATCGATAGTGATGCGAAAAGATTTGCGTCTCCCGTGATATGTCGCGAGCATCTACTATCGAAAATCCACTTACTTTTAGTTGAGGAGGGAAGGTCCACCTACATCAAGAGTAGATGTGACCTTTGGTACCCATGTTCTTGAGGGTCCTGAAAAGTTAGTTTTTGGCATCCATGCATATATATTCATATATACTAATCTCCTAACTCTACATTGTGGTGAGATGTGTCCATGTAATCTACAATAGGTGCAAATAGCATTCCTATTTATGTTTGGAGCATGTTGATGATGTCTATATGTAGCATGGTAAGAGTGGTGTGGAGCAGCATGATAATGACTATATGTGGCAGGAGGATGATGATTATATCTATGTGTAGCATGGTGAGAGTGGTATGGAGCAGCATGATAATGACTATATGTGGCATCAGGATGATGATTATATCTATGTGTAGCATGGTGATTATGTGTTGCTTTAGAATGATAGTTATGAGAATAATTTCTACGTGCATGTGGTTTGTGTGCTGTATGGAAGTGGGTGTACATGTAAGCATGTTTATGTGCTGTAGGTGGATGACGTGCTTGACTATTTTGAGTAGTGTTGTGCTTTGTGTGTGTCTCATGTGATTGGGTTTGATGTTGAGCAACCTGTTTTCCCAATCTAGTCTCTAATTTCTTAGAGGCAGCTTGTAGTTCATTAATCTTAGTATTCAAACCATAAATTTTAGTAATAGAGATCTTGTGTCTATTCTTTTCTTCAGCAAGCTCAGTGTTGAGCGCTGTGATTTCACGTATTTGCTTTTCAATACGTGCTTCGGCATCATGTAGGCTTAATTTAAGCTTAGACACCTCATTTGTGACTTCTATGGGTGAAGTGTCTCTAATATTATCAAGCAAAGAAGAGAGTTTTTGAATCTCGACTTCATAGCTTTTGATCTTCTCCTTGGCATGTTTATATTTACTAATGACTTTTTTGTGGTCATTGAGTAAATCATTAAATGTATCGCCAAGTTCATCAAAAGTGAAATCATCGAGAGTTTCGTTAGTTACCTTATTGGATGTTGCCATTAGGCATACATTGGCGGTGTCTTGAGGAGAGTCCTTTTCTTCCTCGGAGTCACTAGCTTCGCTTTCATGCCAAATGCTTGTGTTGTCATATTTTCTTGATGAAGCCTTCTTGTATGGTTTCTCATTTCGGTTGCTCTTCTTTGCGAATGGGCAGTCTTTTCGGACGTGTCCAGTCTTCTTGCAGCCGTAGCATGTTGGCTCTTCTTTGTCATCTTCTTGTTGTTCCTTCTTTCTTCGATTGAAGCGAAAGAACTTCTTGAAGTTGCAGACAAGGAGAGCTTGATCATCACCTTTCGAATTTTTGTCATCAGTCTCTTCAGGATCAGCTCTTCGACGATGAGCTTTAAGGGCAATTTCTTTTGCCTTTGGAGCAGGCTCTTCGAAATCTTTGAGGTCAAGTTCGTGAGTCATCAACTTTTCCATCAAAGTCTCCATGGACATTGTAGTGAGATCATTTCCTTCTATGATGGCTGTCACCTTAGGGTTCCAAATCTTTTGTAGCCCCCTAAGTAGCTTGCGGATCTTTTCGTGATTTGTATATTATTTGCCGAGAGAGGACAAGGGGTTGATGATGTCGAGGAATCTTGTAAACAGTTGTGTGATCGTCTCATTTGGCTTCATCTTGAATGTCTCATATTCTTGAGTGAGACGACTTATTTTCGACTCCTTGACTTGGGTGGTTCCTTCATACGTCACTTCTAGAAGTCTCCATACTTCATGAGAGATGGTGCATATTGAGACCCTGTTAAACTCATTCCTGTATATTGTACAAAATAAAGCATTAATATCACTCGCTCTAGACTCGCCTGTTTCTTCTCCTCGTCAGAATATTTGTCGTGGAGTTTCTCAACGAGATCACTATTGACAACTATCCTGTCGGGCTTTCTGTAACCATCGGTAACAATGGTCCATAGATCGAAGTCTAGCGACTTGAGATAAAAACTCATCCTTGTTTTCCAATAGGTGTAGTTTGTTCCATCAAATAGGAGAGGCCTATGAGTGGACTGCCCTTCACCATGATTGGAAAACATGGGTTGAGTGGTTGCCATGGATCAGCTCTAGGATGTTAGTCCTTGATAAGAGAACAGAGCTCTGATACCAATTGAAGTACAGGTAGGCAACTCTAGAGGGGGGTAAATAGAGTTTATAACAAAAATGATCAATTAAAAACTTAAACTCTCTTCACCCACTAAATAATCAGAGTAAAAGACATACGAAAATAAAGAGTAGAGAGCAAGCACAACACATCAAGATTTTTAACCTGGTTTCCCTCGTGGAGGACAAGTCCAGGCCTGAGAACTCTAGCTCAGGATTGAAATCCACTATTTGTGAAATAGGGTTACAACCACGTGCCTTTTTACAGAAGAGAATGCCAAACTTCTTTCAATGATCGCTTTGGCGAAACTTAGACTTTTCCAAGTGACTTACAACTTCTTGCACTTCAAACTTCTAGCTGGATCGTACTGAGCAACTTGGACGGTTGGGAAGTTTGAATGCTAAGTGGATGGGAAGGTAAGACTCTTTAATATATAGGCTATGTAAGAGAAGAAGAAGAGAAGATTGGATGGTTTCGAATGAGAGAAACCAAGGCCTATTTATAAGGTTCGGGGTAGGCAGAATTCGACCAGAATCCGGTATGTAGAATTCAAATTTTTGGTCGTTGGACAACTAGCAATGATCAAGACCTAAAAATCAGTACCCTGTAATTTAGGGGGCAGAGTTCGGCGCAAACTCTGTGTGGAGGCAGAGTTCGGCCAGAACTCTGTCTCCTATGGACAGAATGTTCTTAGTGGGCTTTTGGATGAATGGTTTGATTGGGATTTGGGCTAAGTAAACCTATAAAGCTACGTCTAGCCCAAAGTTGCTCAGTATGACCCAACGTACATCATCCTATACTAAAAAACAATAAAAAATACAGACTCCAGTATACACAGAATAATAAATCTTCAAGCAGCTTTGATCTTGAACCAATGAGCTGAGTAGATTGATTTTGAGCTCGATGTGTCAAATTGGACTATGACAAATATTGTTTTGTTAATTTTCATGATTAGGTTGACTGTGATCCTGTTTGGGTCAACATACTACCCATATGATACTTATGTCATATTTAATTTAGCCCCCGCATGCTACTTATTTATCCATGATCATAAATAACTAAAATTTAACCATTTATTGTGCCAAGCCCAATTTTGACCGGACCTGACTCGATTGAACCCAACCCAAGCTTCATGTTGTCCTCTCATGAATACCCACACACTCGTTTTCCCTACAAAATACCAAAAACCTAGGCTACCCACTCAAAATATTCAATGACAACTCTAATGATTTAATTCCCTAAAGAATAACCTAATTTTTACTACATTTAATCCTAGCCTTAATTCTATTCCTTTTTAATCACTACCCTCCATTTCCTACATGACAACAAACACACACCCCTCATTCATGGCCGGCCCTAACTCCCATGAACCCTTCTCTCTTCTTCTTTAATTTCAATTCTTTCTCCTCCCAAAGACACTCCACAACCAATTAAATAATGAGATACCACACACTCTCTCTCTCTTTAATCCCACACACTTCTTCTTTCCCTCATGTTCGATCGAGCAGTAGCCCCCTCCTAGTCGAGCATAACAACAACCCCTTATCTTTCTTCTTCTTCTTCTTCTTCTTCTTTTTTTTCTTCCCCTCCCTAGCTGAGAGTTTACCACCCTCATCATCATCTTCATAATCCCCCTCACCATCATAGCACTCCTCTCCTTCTTCTTTTTCATTCACCATCATCTTTGTCAACAATGCCATCTCCACCTCCATGGCACCTGACCCTAGCCACCACAACCCCCCGCCTGCCATGTAATAGCATCTGTGAGCACGGGGCAGCTACAAATAGCAGTAGCAGCAGCAGCAGCAGCTGTAAACGGCAGCAGCAGCAGCCGTGTGTGGCAGCACCACCGTACGACCATCGGCGTCCCCCATGGTCGGGCGACCTCCGACGAGCCTCCCCCGATGCGTGCCTTCATCCCCGATGCGTATCTGAGGCAATTCGTGCATTTTGTACTGAATTTTGTTATGACGCATGCAGGAAATCGAAGTCAGAATTTATTCTCGGGACAGCGACTTCATGCATATTTTTCGGAGAATCTGACCGTTGGATCGACGAATTACTCCGCCACAATCTCAGTATATACCCCTTCACCCCTGTCAGGTTTCAACTATTGATTCGATCGTTTGATAGATAAAAATCGGCCGCCAAGTTGACCATTTAAATTATGTTATTTTTGGACAATTTTGTGGAGCCAATTTCGTCGACTCGTATCTCCGCCGTTGCAGCTCTGTTTGACGCGCCATCAGTTCCTGTGCACATCTGGTATAACCCTCTTCTTGTCCCTCATGCTTTGTTTTATTGTGAGCTTGTTTGATTAGTTGAATTTGACGCCAAAGTTGGCCATCCGAATTTATAATTTCTAACTTGTAAAATTCTATTTTGAACCCGGGACTTCGAATTATAATTCCAAAACCACCAGTAGACTCTTGGCGTTGTTCTGGCACGAATTCATATAATGTTTATTAGATTTGGAGGACATGGGCGCTGGCACGTATTTCGGTATAAGGCGAGCCCTACAGTTCGAGTCAACGGACCATTTTGAGATCGGCTCATCGAAATCTAATTTCGAATATACCGTTGAGTTTGTATCGTCATTCTGGACTCATTGACATATACTTTGCTAGATTTACTGGACACTGGCTCCGGCATGCATTTTTGTGCAAACCAGATTTTCAATGTCCTGGTCAACGAACCAATTTGAGATCGGGTCAACGGAATCCAATTCCGGATATACCGTTGGGTTGGTATAGTCATTCTGAATTCGTGGACATATAAATTGTTAGTTTTAGTAGACTTGTATTCTTGCACATTTTTCGGTGCAAAGTGAGTCTAACGCGGACACCGTTTGACCCGAAATTACCTTTTTGCCTTTGTGTCCAAACTGGACTTATGGGTAGGCTATTCTAGCTGATTTGACCATTCTGGACACGTTAGTGATGTTTATTCCATCATCCGACAATGTTTGTAGATATTTCTCTATGTATCACCATTTGTTATAATTAATTCTTATTATGTTCGTATTTCAGAATTAGTACAACAAAACTGAGATCAGTCGATTCCAGTGATCTCACATCGCTAAAATTGACAAGATGAACATGTGGATCACTATGATAAGATTATTAACCTTACCATTGATCATCTTATCTCGATTTGCGTGTCATAGATTTCGACGTACGAATAATGAGGTATAACTTTATATTTTAATACTTAGACTGGATTTGACCCTGTTTGACCAAGGTTCACTGTTTTGATTCAAGGTCAACTACAAGTCAACACTTGAACTAGATTGGACTAGGAGTTGACCAGTTGACCAAAAGTTAACTGTAAGTCAACACTTGACCTAGTTTGACTTTGTGTGACCTCGTTGACTAGTTTGACTAGAGTGACTAGTTTGACTAGATTGTTGACCAGAGTTGACCAAGAGTTGACTTTGGCCTGGAATGACCTAGAATCATGTAGATTGTATTGCAAACTTCATTTATCATATAATTGAACTCTTTATAACCCGTGTTGCTTTAAATAGGACTCTATGACTCCAATCTATACATATTAGCTGTTCAAGTTATCAGACGAGTACATTCTCTGATCGTTTCATACTTATTAGGACTTATATTCTTGCTCTAGATTATTTTACTTGATGTTGACACTTGTTATCACTGATTAGTACTATATGGATCTTTCATGCGATGTTATCCTCTCATCGGATACATCAGGTATTTCATGTTTGTGTACTTTATTATGAGCATCGTGTACTACTTGTATTCGTGTTATTCGTGTACAAATCGTGTACTCTCATGTACTCTCATGTGCTCATATGATCTTCTTGTACAAACTAATCATCGTGTATGTAACATAACTTGAATGGATCCTTGTGTATTGATTGGAGACGGGGGAGTAGAAGTGGTTATGTGATCATTCTTTTAGTTTACTCGTGTGCAAACTTAGTAGCTTACTCGTGTGCAACATCAAGCCGTTTACATAACCATCTTGTGCTCTAAATCACTTAGTCACTTACAGTTCTTACTTACCATATAGATATTTCAAGTTTACAAATATATCCCTTATCTTTCATGAACATCTCTTACAGCACTTTATGTATCTTACTCTATTGCTTGTTTTATATTTTCTGTCATGATATGATTTGTTCGAGCGATATGTGCTTGTTCCTGTCCTGACTGGACCTGTTAAAATTTTTACAGATGATACTGAGGGTTTCTGTGCCACCTGCTATGGAGCACAACTAGATGATACCTATGAGTTGGACCTTCAGGAGGATCCAACTATAGGTTTGGACACCATCCCTATTGCCTAGGCTAGACTGCTAGGCTACTTATCTTATTTTATTATGTTATTTGTGTCTGACTTTTCTGAGTTGTATTATTTTGGATGTTGAGATGTTAGTATCGTTTAGACACTTGGACTTATTTCCTTCTGTTTGTATTCTTTTTTGAGATTTCATATCTATCTCATCGTGCCTTTTATCTACCTCTAGTTTATGTGATTGAGTTGTATCTTCTGAGATTGTCCTCTGTTCGAAGAGTATATCATATTTTGTTTAGTTGGGATTGTGACCTAGAACAGCGTTCTACCGCCGACACTGCGGTATAGGCTAGACGTACCCACTTTTCGTGCCCCTACACTGGGTGCGGTTCATGACAGTAAAATTCAATAACTTTTACCGATATGACCTTCGTCCCGATAAATCGAGTGATGTGTGTTGGCCCGTTAGCTAATGGTCACACCTGATTTTGATAATCAATGATAACTTTGGTCAATAAGCAAAATATACGAACTGTTGCAGGTTACGTAAATTAATATCGAAGAACGTCTACGTCCACATCCTACTGCTACAAGGAACATCACATCATCATCCAGAAATAATCTTATTGGAATTCAGATTGAGTTATTTTATATTTTCTTCTGTATTTTTAATTTTATTGAGTCTAGAAAATATAAATATAAGGTCATTCGGGATTATACTGGCTTAGGTTATTCCCAGTCCAAAATATCCAAATAAGTCTACCTATCTATCCCAAATATTTTACATATCCAAATAGCCCAAAACCTATGTAATTTGGCCCATGCAAAATTCTATTTTGACCCAATAGAATTCAGCCAGAACTCTGACCGAGTTCGAACTAAGTTCGGTTTAGGGATTTTTGAATATTTGTTCCCACCTAATCTGCTAGCAACGTTCGTATGCGATATTCTAGCATCCGACCTCTGCTCGAGTTCGGTTCCCAAAAATACTATAAATAGAGAAATAATTTTCATTTTCTAATCACTCATTCACTCTTCTCTATATCTCTTTTTCAGCGCTCTAAAGCTTTCAAATCTCACATATACTACTCTTAGCCAAAGCCAGTACAGTTTTGTTCTATCTAGAGGTTTGGTTTAGAAGAGTTGTTAAGAGGTTGCAATTCAGAAAATATTCTAGTTCTTAGAATCAGTTTACTGGAGTCGGTCGTGTGCTCGTCTCCAAGGCACGGTGTTGTAAAGAGACGACAAGCTCTCATTTAGCTTATGAATAGTGGATTAACAGCGAGCAAATGTACTCGCGACTGGACTAGTCCTCTCAAAGAGAAACCAGTATATACCGCTGTATTCACTGAGTTTGATTTTCTATGTCTTGTCTACTGTATTTATTTATTGTCTCTTATATCTGCCATAGTTTATAACTGCTATTTTTAATAAATTATTTCCGCTATACGTACACACTCTATTCATCCCCTCTAGAGGCGCTCAACGGTCCTACAACGTGATCGCAATCCAAGATTATCAAAAGATGCGTATGGATGTTGTTGACGTGGGGAATTCGACAAAGCTCGATTTCGTTGTTTGTGCACGACGAAATCGAGGCGTATCGGTCGAGATACCCTGAATTGGTCCCTTTTCAAACTAGCCTACAACTTCGTGCACGTTCATCATCTTGAGATAAAACTTGCCCCACTGGACTTGTGTCATTTTTTGGTCCAATGAGCCAAGCTTGGTCAGATTCTGAGAAGGTTGATCGAAACGCTATTTTGGCGGGCCCACAATTCGATCCAACGGACGAAATTGTACAGGCTCACTAGAATCCAAATTTAGACATAAGGTTGAGTTTGTACCATCAAACTGGACCTATAGACATATAACTTGATGAATTTAGAGACCGTAGATTTTGGCATACTTTTCGGCGTAAAGCGGGTCCAACGACGGACACCGATATGACCCAAAATTACAATTTTGCCCATGTGTCAAGAATTGGACTTATGGATAGGCGATCTTATGTATTTATTTTATTCCAAAAATGTTGGTGATATCTGTTTCAACATTCGAGGACGTTTGCAAAATTTGGCTTTCTTTGCTTCACTGATCTGATGATTCAAGTTGCTGCATACTACCATTTTGTGCACCACCTCAGGCAAGACACCTTGACATATTTACTGTTTATATATATTATGCATCTTTATAGTTAGTTATTGCATATTTCCTATTGTTTATTTATAGTTCATCCAGTTGCATCCCTATTTACTATTTATGATTTACTTTACTGTGCTTCCAATTATACATGATGCAAGTGGTAGTCATATTTTCATTCTTGTCTTTAAATTTGTATATGGACCTAGAGTTAAGGGATTACCTCTTGTCAGTAAGCATTCATAAACTTTGACACAGTTGTACCACGAGATGTGTGTGAGTTGTAAGTAGCATATATAGGTACTAGCGTGTTGGCGGATTATTCGTGCACACGCGTTAGGTCTAACTGCTAATAGAAGCATGTTAGGAGCTTGGCAGGTGCTAAAGGTACAGTTTTGTGGATACGACCTAGGTAGGTGCATGGGGTGGGAAGAACAGTTCCTCAGCATATGGGCCAAATATGCACTTCCCTTTGTATCGGAAGCTCCACTGAAGATACGTGCCTGATTGCCCTATTTTTTATTCCCGCTGGCCTCTTTCATTCGAGGAGACGTCATACTTTGAGGCCCTGGTGCCTAAAAAGGGACTATGCCAATCCCATATAGCCAGAGTGCCCATGCGTTGAAGGTATGTTCTGCATGATTCACAATTGCATGGTTAGGTAACCCTAGTTGATGTCATATGGTACTATGTTCTAATCATGGCATGTGCAGTGTCACATCATGAAATAATGTGCCACCCCTTGTCAATATTTAGTTGTAGGGATGGTCCATTATTTTAATGGTGGGATGCTGGGCCTTGTTATGATTCAAACTATTTTACTTACATGTGGCTTGTGACATATTTATATTCAGTTTATATGGCATATTTTTCCGTATCTTGTTACGTCCCTCTGAGGACCTGTTGATCTCTCTAGGTGTGTGTGTGTGTATTTTTTTTATGACTTTTCGTAGGATTTCCAGTTAAGATCATGATTTTCTCTCTATCGAAGATGACATGCTCTTGGACCATTTAGCTGTTTATATTCCTTCTTTTTGTTATTTCTCTTTCATCTAGTTTAAATGCGTGGTAATGGATTTGTCTCCATTCAGCAATTTATATAATGACATCTAATATTTATTTTTTCATCATATTTTTGTTCTTTATTTTGTGGATGAGATTAATGAGCCATGATTGTTTGTATACTGCATTT
Source organism: Iris pallida (assembly GCA_029216955.1). NCBI lineage: Eukaryota > Viridiplantae > Streptophyta > Magnoliopsida > Asparagales > Iridaceae > Iris > Iris pallida. Next base: position 10,246 of record JANAVB010039217.1, on the reverse strand, counting down.
ACAGCTAATGTATACTTATTACATGGCTGGCATGTCATGTATCTAGTCCTACCTATTTTGTTACTGGAAAGTTACCTGATTTTGCGGTGGCCCATGCAGGTCAACGAACATATTGTTTGGCTATATCATTGTACCAAGCAAGCCTGCATATAGGATTAGGAAATAGTATCTCATCCACAAGTTCATCGACTATTTACCTCCTTTGGCTTCAACTTTTTTCAAACTCTCGATTGATTGCTTGAACTGCCTATTGCTTGAATCCGTTCTAACGTTGCACTTACCTTCGTGCCAGTAGAATAAATTCTTGTAGCAGTCACGTTGCCCCTCTCACCATCACCTCTGAAGACACGACGACCCAAGAGGAGCAAGTTCCCTCGCAGCGTCCAACAATAACCCCGACCACACCTCTTCAGCAAGGTCATACGTCTCAATCAGATCGGACGACCGTACCTACCCAGCAGTACCCTCAAGCTGTGGGACCCCAACTAGGACAGCTTGACCATTAGACCCCAACTCCCTAGGAAGAATATAGACCACTTCCTCCTCAGTCCCCACCACAATTTCGATTTCCTTACGCTAATTTCAGTGGCAAGGTTCTTGCTTACGTTATTGCATATACAGTAGCAACATAATGAGATCGCGAGAAAGATTATATCAGTAGCCCTTAACAGGTCTCTATCTACCACACCAGCCCTAATACTAGTTAGAGTGACTCAAAATAGGCCGAACAGACATCCTGAAGTACAACAACAATACCCTAGAGCATCACCCTATCCTGATAAGGAGCTCTCTATATGTCTCTTCTGCCATAAGAAGGTTCATGTTAGGAAGGATTGCCATCGTAGATTGGGGCAATGTATGATTTGTGGTTCTAATTAGCACCAAATCAAAGATTGTACGGGGACACAACATATCACACAGCAACGACAGGAAGCAGGACCATACCGGGCTCTGGAGAAACATGTCTGCTATTTCTGCGAAAGGAAGGGACACATCCAGAGAGATTACCGCATGAGGTTATGCCTATGTTGGGATTACGGCTCTAACCAACATCGATCAAAAGATTGCCCAAAAAGAAAGGATAAGATAGCAAGGATGCAGCAGCTGGAGCAAGTCCTAACTCAGCATACCAACATACATCGAGAGGGACAACCATCCACCACCGCTGTGACAGATACCCATCCTAAGGATAGAAATATAGCATGTATTATTCTAAGTACACCATTATCAAGTACTCCACTACTTATTTCACCATTAGCTATTGAGACACGATATGCTATCTAAGCCACCTTTCCCGAAACATAGATCTTTGGTCATTGCTTTCTAATCATTTGGTAATTGCGGATGATTAAAGTAATTTCTCTGATCATACGATGACCTCGAAACTAGTATACTAACTTTTCTCAAGGAACTATGCTATCGTTAGGTGTGCCTATTTATTTTTATCTTGATTTTTTCCATAAAACCTTAATATTTCTTTATGCTTTCCTTAATCATGCAATGACCAAATTTCTTCGTTTCCTAAATTGTGCCACATTCTTCGAATCAGAGGATTATGAATATTCTCTTCTCTGATAATTTGATCCTTACGTTGATATCTTTCGCGAATTGTGTGAACTTGCTTCTTGATAGTTATCCTGAGCAAAGAGGAGAATTAGGTCGTGCCACCAATCAATTAGGAATGACTGTATTAGGAAATTCTATAGATGAAATCTCTTCGTTAAGCGCTTGTGAGATTATATAGTATAGGAGTATAGTAGATGCTAACCTGCCCCTAAATAAGTACTAGGCTAAGAATGTCTTATGGCCACTAAGTGTCCTAAGTCCATCAAGGATACTTGTAAGTAGTAGAACTTGAGCATATTGGATGATCCATAGTTGGCTTATGTAGGAATTTTTGGAGAAGGGATACAATTTGATTATGTTCTACCACCATTCCCATGATTGACTAAACCTCTTATCTGTTAATTTCGTAAATGGTCATTCTCGTTTCCTTTTGTTATATTGGAAAAATATCACATGGATTGGTCTAAGGAAAAGTTTGAAAAATTATATTTATCCTTGTATTACGAAATCAAAGTATTTGCAGCCAAAAAATACTAGCGAGGCAGGATTTCAGATAACGACATCAGGGCTAATATGTTTCTTGAATTCTACTTGAACCATATCCTATGCATGTTGGTCTTTTCTTCTGTATTTCCGTAAAAAGTTAATTCAAAACCATTTCATGGATTTAGGGCAAAGATAAGTCCGAGAACCTATTTTGACTGGCATGACAGACACACACTGCAACCATTCGTTAAATTATGGATTCAGAAGTTTTGCAGCCAGATGTGTGCTGGCGGGACAAACTTTGAATAACGTGATTACGAAGGTATATGGTTCTATGATTCTATCTAGACTACATCTTATGCATCCGCTTGGCTTCATACAAATCTTGAAAATATATCGATTATTTCATGTTTGCTTGATTCTAACCATGATGGATGATTTGATCAACCCAGCCTTAATACCATAAAGAATAACTTGGAGCAGGTCGATTAGATGATATGTAAAACCTTAGCAACAACAAGGGGCAATCACATAGACAATCATCTCGAGAGTAGGAACACAACAAGTTTGGTCCTAGATACACCATTATTTGTTTAAGATACTGGTTGGTATTAGAGCAACACCCTTAATAGCTTAGTTATCCTGCTTAATATAGTTGACTCGTCATATCTAAGCATATTTAGATTTAATAGTTAGCGTTAGTATCATGAAGTACTACCCGCGACACCATTAGTAACCTTATAACCGTCGACAAATAAGCTTTTTATGAGCATAAAATTAAGCATTTAGTGGTCCAAGGTATTTCTTGATGGACCATATAAGTCGTTTCCACCGACTATAATATTGCATATATAGGAACGAAGTCGTAAAGCAGAATACTCTCGAGGGAGGAGGGGTGAATAGAGTAGGCAGTGGAATATTGCTAATTAAAAACTTGTTAGCAGTTAGATCACATAAATAATAATAATCACAAAGTAATAACTGTAAAGAAAAGAGTTCAGAAGGCAAACGCAAACACAGAGATTTATACTGGTTTCCCTCTTGTGAGGACTAGTCCATTCGGAAGAACTCTAGCTTCCAGTTGAATCCACTATTGGAAAATCCCATAAGTTTTTATACGAAGTCCTTGCAACTTCTACAGACGCGAGCTTTGATACGAAGAACTCGACCAACTTCAGTTTGAAGAGCCTTTATTCAATCAAGCCTCTGATTACAATTTCTCTGAAATCTTCTAGATCGTACCATACCGGCAAATTAACTAGAGAATTGTAACTGGCTTGGGATTTGAAAATGAAAGCTTTTTGAAAACTCTTTGGAAGAAACATAAGCTTTAGAAGAGAAGAGATGAAAGTGAATGAGTGATTTTAAATGATCAGAATTTCTCTCTATTTATAGTTTTTCCAAAGACAGAACTCTGGCAGAATTCGGGCAGAATTCGGACAGAATTCTATATAATAAACCGCAACTGAAGGGGGACCAAGTTCAAAAACCAACGTTCATATAACGTTCACCTTGGCTGAACTCTGCCCGAACTCTGGCCGAGTTCTGTCAGGGTTGGTCAGGGTTATTTTATGAAAAATATTTTGGGGCTTTTGAAATCCCAAAAGCTTTTGTAAATAATAGATGTTTTTCAAAACATATATCAATTTTGAAAACGATTTTGGATAGCCTATTTGCCAGTACGAGTCGGTGTATAATGTATTCCTAGACTCAATAAAAATAAAAATTACATTGCATAAGGAAATACAGTCTCGAGTGGCAAACATAGCTTCGGTCTTGAGCAGTATCCAAAACGTCTTGAGTAAAACATCTAAGTTATTCAGTATATCGAGACAGAGTTTGATCAATTATTAAAATCAGGTTTGACCATGACCAATGGGCCAACAATCTCCTCCATTTTGATAATTGACAAACCTTGATCGATATAACATCTTTGGTCTTTATCAAATCAAAATTGTACCGATAATAATATACCAAAAAAATTGTTCATATAACCTGTATTCATGAAGATGTTAGATATTATTTCTCCCCCGTTGTCACTTAGCAAAATAATTGCTAAAGAGAAAGCTCCCCCGCAATATATATATAAGTAACAATCAGTGAAGAAACACAAAAATATGGATATATAAAAATATTTATCACATGCATGGTATAAAAGTCACAGACATGAAAGAAATGTGATAAACAGAGAATATTTCACAGGCAGTGTAAATGGAAGCATAAATAAAGGATAATGCTATGAAAAATACTAAAGTAAATAAAATGCTAAACTGAAGCATATAACATGTCCATCAAACACAAAAGTCACAAATCATAACCAAAATAAGAGTACTGATACTAGCTCGGAATGCCGAAGCATTTCCAAGTAAACAAAAGGCAAAATCATCGGTCTCAAAAGTATGACAAATCAAAAATCATCTTCATCGTCATCATCATCATCTGCAGTGCCAGCATGTCCACCATGTCCGGATGGACCAGCTCCTGATGTGTCAGCTCCAGAGGTGTGTAGAGTAGCACCAGAAGTACGATACCAATCGTAAGCGTTCCCTGGCTGGAACAGAGAGTGGACCGCCTCATCATCAATGCGGTAACCGGATACAGAAGGGTCTCTAGGAAGAGAGCTAGCAGAATGACCCGTCTGAGCAAATCTGAGATCGGCAAAAGAGTTGCAATAGCCTGGAATCGAGTCACGTTATGGAACTCATGTTCCCTGGAAGTGTCAACAAAAAAAGTTTGCAGATCCGAGAGGTGCTGATGAATACCCTTAAAAGTCATAGGGTAAGACTGAGAAGGAATAGGTGCAGTAGGAGCAGGTGCTGGAGGTGGAGGAGCAGTGGCAATGCTACGACGAGAAATCTTGAGAAACTTGGGCTCAGGGTCCAGAGCAAAAGTGGATAAGTCTATGTCAAAATGCTGAAAGATGCGTAGAATAAGCATCGCACAAGAGAGGTTGCGATCTCTTTCGCGACATCTACCCATCATCTGGATGATAGTCTTAGGGGCAGAAAAATGAATCCCCTTAAGAATATGATAGAGAACAGAGATTTCTAGTACAGTGACATCATCTTTTGTAGTAGATTTGGAAAGAATAGTGGAATAGATGATGCGATGTAACTCATAGTTAAACAAGTTCAAGTTATTAGCCTTGAATATTCCAGGACGAGCACGTGCGGGCGCACAAAGCTCATTCTTGAAACTAACAAGAGTCGTGCCTTCGGAAAAATTGAAGTTGGTGATGTCATCGAGCGGGGCACCTTCGTTTGGAATACCAAGGATTTCTGATAGCAATACATCATCGAACTCGATATCTATCCCGCTAACACGAGTTCTTACGGTAAAAGTGTCTAATACGAAGTTACAATAGAACAATCTAAGGGCATTAGTAGCTATAAGGAATTGTAGGGTAGCAAGATGGTGTAACCCTAATACCTCAAGGAAGGGACGATGATCAGGAAATATAGTCCATTTAATCGGAGCACCGATGCATATAGTACGCATAGCAAAATCGGCATACTAAAGCAATGCTTGGTCATGAGTTTTGAAGTAAAACTCGTCCGATACGTCGTAACCCGATTGGACCGGGGAAAAGAGGAAAACCGTGTTTGGATCAGAAGACGATGCCTTTTCTCTGGCATGGATCTTCTTCCTCTTGAAAGGATTGAATCCCTTAGGTATTCTTTTCGAAAACTAAAAAATCCTAAAAATTTGAAAGTAGAGGAGAGAAGGAGTTATACCTTCCGAGAATCAAGTATGTTGTAGAGGATGCGATTCTTCGCACGAATCCAAATTTTGGATAAAAATCTCCACGTAGAATGGAAGAAAAGGAGTGGAGAATAGCTTGGGTTTGGGGTGTTCTTCGGCTGCTGCTGCTGTGATGATGAATTGGTTTGGAAGAGATGAATAGGAGATGGCCTCGGATTCTGACGTAAAAACATACAGCGCCAACAGAACTCTGGCCGAATTCAGACCGAACTCGAGCGGAATTCGCCTAGGGTTCTCCTGGTTTTTTTAAAAAAATAAAATTTTGTGGGCCATATCCTTTTCATCAACTCATTTCAAATATTTAATTCAAAGTTTAGTAATTTTAAACTTCAAATAATATAATTAATATTATTTTATAAATTAATTTTCTTTACTCAGCATCTGTTTCATATTAGCTGTAGGAGTACTGTCCCAGCTAACGGGAGTTCACCGGGGAACAATTATGTACCGCTTCGCTTCTACCATAGTCGTGGTGATAGACAGACTCTTTGTAGGCTTGTCTCGAAAACAATTATTGAGTATTGAATAAATTAATTAATAAAACAAAATTAATTAGTATTATTTATATCTAAAATTCTGAATTCTCAACGTAAATAATTGAAACGATCTTCTACTAGAGGTTTTGTGAATATGTCAGCCAATTGATTCTGTGTGTCTATGTATACAAGGTATATATCTCTATTTTGTTGATGATCTCTAAGAAAATATTGTCGAATCTCGATATGCTTAGTACGAGAGTGACATACTGGATTCTTAGTCAAATTAATAGAACTAGTGTTATCACAGAAAATGGATATGTGTGTGTAATGAAATCCAAAGTCTTCTAAAGTTTGCTTCATCCATAAAATTTGTGTACAACAACGTCCTACGGCGATATACTCAGCCTTAGTTGTTGATAATGCGACAAAATTTTACTTTTTGCGAAACCAAGAGACTAGGGCTTTTCCTAGAAAATGATATGTACCGCTGGTACTTTTTCTATCTACTTTACATCTGGCAAAATCAACATCAGAATAATCGGTTAGGTCAAATGACGTGGATTTAGGATACCATAAGCCGACAGAAGAAGTACCTTTAAGGTATCAGAAGACACGTTTAACTGCGCACAGATGTGATTCCTTAGGATTGGCTTGAAAATGTGTACACAAGCAAACACTAAACATAATGTCTGGTCGACTAGCAGTTAAGTACAGTAAGCAACCGATCATATATCGATACTTACGTATGTCGACGAGTTTGCCTTGTTCATCAATATCAAGCTTGGTTGAAGTTGCCATTGAAGTGCTAAGTGGTTTGACTGCTTCCAGGTCGAACTTCTTTAATAGATCTTTTGTGTACTTTGTTTGATTTATGAACGTTCCATTGTTGGTTTGTTTGATTTGCAGTCCGAAAAAGAACTTTAGCTCTTCCATCGTGCTCATCTCAAACTCATTCTGCATACACTTTGAAAATTCTTGACAAAGAGATTCATCAGTAGATCCAAAAATAATATCATCTACATAGATTTGAATTAAAAAAAGATTGTTATTCAAAGATTTTATAAACAGTGTAGTGTCAACATTTTCCTTTAAAAAACAGTTGTCAAGTAGAAAAGAGCTTAGACGATCGTACCAAGCACGAGGGGCTTGTTTCAAACCGTATAAGGCTTTATTCAACTTGAAAACATAATCAGGATTTTTGAAATCAGTAAAACCTGGAGGTTGAGCTACATAAACTTCTTCTTTTGTAAAACTATTCAAAAATGCGCTTTTAAAATCCATTTGAAATAAATTAAAATTATGAAAATATGCAAATGCACATAACATGCGAATGGATTCTAATCTCGCAACTGGGGCATAAGACTTATCGTAGTCGATACCTTCTTCTTGATTGTATCCTTGAGCTACGAGTCGAGCCTTATTACGAGTCACTAAACCATTCTCGTTCAGTTTGTTTCAGAATACCCAACGGGTGCCAATGACCGGATGATCAATAGGCTTGGGAACAAGTTCCCAAACTTGATTTCGTTCGAATTGGTTTAATTCCTCTTGCATAACATCTAACAAAAAATTATCACTACATGCTTCTTCAATGTTTTTGGGTTCAAACTGTGAAACAAAAGCAACACAAGAAGCTATATCTTTATTAGAGGAACGAGTACTTTGTAAAACCCCTCAAATTAAATTTTTGTTTTTTTTTAATTATTTTATTATTTTATTTTTATTAAATTGTTATTTTAACTAGTAATTAATTAATGTTGATGATATATAGTAACATATATATATAAATATATATGTATATAAATATGTGGCTATATTCAACTGTGGATGTGTGGTAATGTGTAAACCTAATTAAAACTCTAGATAACTTAACCTTTAACCCAAGTTTAGTCCTAACCCTAATCTATTTTTAGTCTCTATTTTAATTAAGAAATAAATTCACATGTTTATATAAATATAATGCTTGATTTACTTAACCAACCCTTAACCCATTCCCTACCCATTGATTTTCGGTTACCACAAAGTGTGGATCTCATGAAACCGAATGATAACCTCTCCTTCCCTTCCATTTTTTTCGGCCACACCACAACTTCTTCCCCCTCCATTTTTCCGGCTACCCGAGAACTCCCCTTCCCTCCTATCCCGGCCGGCGTGCATTCAGCGAGGAGATCACCTCGTCCTCGGCGTTCAGGCCATCTCCGGCAGCGCCATCGCCTCCGTAGCATAGCCCCGACTCCCTGCAGTCGGCAGGTACGATCTCGAGCCTCCACGTGGCTTTGTCACGAGGATATCCCCCTACAAAACCTAGAGCATTAATTTCTATATTCTCTTTTCCTGCAAATAGTCATTGATTAATAATTTGTGTAAGGAAGAAATAATGATTTTAATTAGTATTATTAATGTTTAATGATTGTTAATTTAGCGTAGAATCAGAAATAAATTGTAGAGAAATTGTTGTGAATTATTATGATTTTATCCATATTAATTCGTGAATGTGAAGTAATTATTTGGTGTGATTATGGCTGTGTAATTAAGTAAGGATAAATTGATAGTAATTTGTACCTAAATTATTAGCCTATTGATTAGAGACATTAGTATAGATTCTATATTAATTGTATCAGATTTTTATACAAATTATTCGTATTTATTAAGTATTTTAACTGATGTCAATAATGCAGTTTTTGTGTAAAGTTCCACAGAATTATATATGCTGTTTTTGATTTTTAGAATTTAATCCATTAGGAATCACTCGTTATGATCTATACATAAATTGTAGGTAATTATGTAATCTAATTACTGTTAAATTTTCAAGATTTAATAAATAGTTTAGATATTTTATTTAAATTTTAAACTGTGAATTACTGATTCTAAATGACTGTTTATTTACACTGTTTTGGATTTTTATTAATTAATTCATTAAGAATTAATTAATGAGTTTTATACAAAACTGAGAGATAATAATTATACCTATTTACTGTAAAATTTTCATAATAGAATAATTATGTTCGGTATTTATTTGGCATTAAACCAGAGTTAAATATATTTGATTATGTAATTAGTTCAATACTAGTTTTAATTTATAATAAATAAAATTATTATTGGTAATGCTCATAAATGTAAAGTCACTGTTGGAAATGTTATTTTCTGTGATTTATGATTTTCCCCAATTTATTAGTGAATTTTTAACATTTAATTCTAATTGCAATAGCTAAAATAGTGATTTTTATATATTAGTAGTTAAATGTTTTATTTACTTATAAATTAGGTAAATAATATTAAAAATATTATTTACAGTAGAATTTCATGGAAAAGCATTTTTTTTTACCAAATTTAGACTTGTCATTATTTATTAACTAGTATTTATCATTAGTGGGAATTTGTGAATGCATGTGTTTCCTAATTGTTTAACTAATTAGTTATAAGTAATTTATTAATTATTAAATTATTAATTGTATTAATAATTTCAGAATATAAAGTATAATATTAAGTGCTTCATACTTATTATTGTATGATATTATTCATATTTATTAGTAATGATTAGTTAGTAGTAATGGTTTGATATTAATTATCAATTAAATGTATAGTTAATTTGGGTAAATAGTAATGAATTAGGGTTAATGTTATTGTAGGATTATTCATTTCTCGGAACTTGGACTCGATACCAGACTCGGATTTTCAGCTATTGGACACAGGCAAGTACACCTTGCTTGACTTTACTATGCAGTATTACATTTGACCAATTATTACAGTTGTGTGCACTCGTCACCATTTATGACTACCCTGTGAATAGTTAGTATAACTTGACACGTCTCAGACACGCATCACAAATGAGTGAGTTGAGTGCAGAGATTTTGTGTTGATTGGCCATTAACATGTGATCTTGAGTTGTAGCAGTGGTTAGTTACATTATATGTATATTGCCGTCTTGCATATTATTTGTACCGTGTATACGG
>JANAVB010039216.1:11769852-11771752 GCA_029216955.1 Iris pallida | reverse complement strand
AGGAGACTTAGCAGTTAGTAGAGGTACATAGTCGTGGATGCGGCAGATAGGTACATGGTGGGGAGAACATTACCTGACGATGGACTTCTATGCACTTCCCTTATTACCTGTGCGCTCCGCCGAGACGCAGGCTCCAGGTGCCCTCTGACGTTATCCAGAGCGTTATGGACGTAGCCCCTTGCACATGGGCCCTCTGACGCTTCCCCGAGCGTTATGGACGTAGGCCCTTGGTGCCCTATATGAAACTATGTCGATCCTATTTACAGCCAGGGCTCATGCGTTAAGGTTTGTTCTTTCTGCATAAACACTTAGATGGCTAGTAACCCTCGTCAATGTCATATCATCCCGTTCCATTAGTAGCTTGGGACAATATCGCATCGCGGTATAGTGTACTACCCCCTTGTCCTTGTTTGGTTTAGGGGTAGTCCACTGTGTCGATGATGAGGTATTAAAACTTGTTACGAGTGTGACTATTTACTTTACTTGTGATTTATGACATAGTATTATATATTCATTATATGTGGCATATTGATGTATCTTGTTACGTCCCTCTGAGGACCTGGTTATCTCGCCAGGTGTGTGTTTCGTTATTTCTTGCAGGTGCTGTAGCTAAGGCCATTCCTTCCTTCATGGTGATTGCTCTTGGATTCGCCATCGCTCTCGCTGCTAAATTCTTTCCTTGTATATTTTTCCATATTTAATTTGGTTGGTATGGACTTTGTCTCCGCCCAACTATGGTGTACATGACAAATTCTAAGTTACTTTTATATCATATTTATCTTTGTGGATGAGATTTAGTACCTTGGTTACTGCATTTTACAACTTATGTATATATACGAGGGTCTATGTACTTCGTATGTATACAGCTGGCATGATTGCGTTCTAGTCCTACGTATTGTGGGACTGGGGCGTTACATGTTTTTGTGGTAGCCCATGCAGGTCAAGTTTGTCACTTCGGTTACGTTACTGTACCGATGTGAACCTGCAACATAGGATTAGAATTATAGGAATCTCATCCATACAGCTTGACCTCTTTCCTTGGCTTCAAATCCGAACTCTCATTCGACTTCTTTGAATTGCATCTTGCTTGATTCCTTTCTACCGTTGATTCTTATTTTCGTGCCTAGTGTCAACTAGGAAGATGACTACACTAGTACATGCTCATAGGTCAAGCACATGGCTAAAATAGTTATATTGGCAATTGGAATACATTCAAGACTCTAATTTAGTTAAAAAGTTTTTCTTTAAAGTGTGATTTAGTGATTAGTAATTTGTTAATTTGTAAAGTAGGATACTACCAAGGAAGGTTTTAATCTTTAGATTGATATGGCAAAAAAAAAAAAAGCTAGAATCTTTATACCATTGATTTAAGAAATTGATTGGCTTTTGTTATTTGATAATAATGAATTATTGGGTTATAGCTATACATCTTTACACAAGTATAAATTGATTTGCATTTCGAGTTGTGATATTTATAATTTTTGGGTGATAGATATACATCTTTGAACAAATATAAACTTTATTTGGTTTTTGAGTTTTGATGTTTATGAGTTATTGTATTATAGTTATACACCTTTGAACATTTATAAATTTGGTTTGAAAATAATCTTAGCATTTAAAAATTGTCATATGAATTATTTAAATTTGAGTTGTACAACTTGTGATTTTTGTGTTATTAAATTTTGAAGTTTAAGTGGAAGTAATGATGGTAAATTTTGGTATACGATAATTGAAAACGATTGTTGAATTTTTTCCTTATTTTAAATTGTGTCCTATGATTGAGGATTTACAATTCTATTTAGATTTTTGGTAAAAAAAATTTTGACTGATAAGGTTATTTGAATCAAAAGTTTAATGTGGGATTACTAGTATTAAATTTTTTTGGAGAATTTCGAAGGAT